>JACXGM010012713.1:0-23730 GCA_016801145.1 Umbra pygmaea
GTGTACTGTGTGTGTGTACTGTGTGTGTGTGTGTGTGTAATTATTTACTTGCATGAGATGGACTACAAGCCTAAGCTACATACAAAGCTGAAAGTTTGTACCAAAACCCTTTTGGCCTGGCTGTGTGCATGGGTTTGATGTTCAGCTGTGCTATTAATGTGAGCTGGCCATGTGGCTTGGCTATTGAAACGATAACAACCCTTAATGGCTCTGAGTGCATTGACTATCTGCTGTGGCTTTGGCAGAACACACAAGCTGGCCTAATATTGAACCTTTATCCACTGTTTCCCTTCATTATGTTATTTTCAGTCAACAGTTGAGTTTGTCTTTACAAACGATTTAGATAATAACTAAAATCTTAACTTAAACGTGTCTTGGACTCTGCCTCCCTGGCTGACTTTTAAGGAGTGTCTCCAAGTGATCTGAGTGAGTCAGGCCTCCATATTATGATGACCCTACCTCTCTCTATAGCATCACCCAGGCATGTGACTGGATCATGCTAAATCACATTCCCCATTCTTAGGAAGATAGACAGACTTCTAGGCAAGTCATTTTTCACAAAAGCGGCCTGAGAGACCTTTAAACACTGAGATGAGATTGTATTGATGTTCTCTTCGGTGAGAAAATATACCTGTATACATACATACATGCATGCATACATGCATGCATACATACAGATATATACAGATATATACAGATATATACAGATATATACAGATATATACAGATATATACAGATATATACAGATATATACAGATATACACAGATTTATGCAAAAGTTTAGGTTTAAGTTTATTACTATGTGCTTCAGTTATTTATAGGTCATAATGAAATTGCTGATCCAAACACCCAATTATTTATAAATAAAAATCATGGAAATTGTCAGGGGTGCCTAAGCTTTTGCGTATGTATGTATGTATGTATGTATGTATGTATGTATGTATGTATGTATGTATGTATGTATGTATGTATGTATGTATGTATGTATGTATGTATGTACTGTATGTATGTACTGTATGTATGTACTGTATGTATGTACTGTATGTATGTACTGTATGTATGTACTGTATGTATGTACTGTATGTATGTACTGTATGTATGTATCTCATTCAGCTCATATCCTGCACCTTAAAGGTAAAAATGTTTACATTCTTTGATTTATGTACAAAAAAGACTTGCACCAAAAATATTTTTTTATTTGGCAGTAAATATCTTTCTGATTCTGAGAGGGGTTTTATTTACTATTGTCCTGTATTGTTCATTTGGCGTGTTATATTTTACAACCACTAGAGAGAGCTGCTGTGTTTTTATATTGTTTCTACTTTTGATCGCTAGTTTCCTTTGTACCTATTTCCCTTTCATTGTTCTGCCTTGTATTGGTATAGATTTATAATCTTTTTCAGGAGGCTAGCCACTAACTTATTTCTGTATTGTGTGTATGTTTGTGTGCATCTGCTTTTCTAAATTAACAGTGTACAATAATCCTTGGAAATTAACTGATAAAGCTCCAATTGTCTCTGGAAATCTGTGGTTAGTGAGGATTGATCCATGTTAAAGGCTAAATTTCAACATCGGGTGAGCCTAGCCTAGAATAAGATATAATTTCGCTGTTGCAGAAGAGAAGTGGCCTTCAAGCTGTATCTACCTGCATATGCGTGTCTTTGTTCAGTTGAGACACTCTCTCTGTCTACCTAATTTTTTTGTGTCTCTATTTGGCCATCCTTGTTGACCTATCTGTTTTATTTTAACATATAGTGGCCGGCTGAACGCTACTCTGGGGTTAATAAGCAGCAGGACGATGTCCATCTGTAGTGCTCTCCGTGTCTCCAGTCTCTGAGAAGGCAGGGACTAGGACAGGATAATCTGGAATTACAGAATTACATCCATGGTTTGGAGGAAAGGGGGAGGGGGCTGGAGAGGGTGAGGGCCAGAGCTGATGGTCAGCTTGCAAGAGAGCACGAGATAGGAAAACTCCTCACGGTGCTTATTCTTGACAAGAGTAGTGCAGGCGAGCTGCTCACCTGTTCACAAAAATTTAATTTAATTTGTCCATTGCGTCTTTACCTAGTGCAAGCTTCCATCCGGCATACTCAAACACTGCGTATGTGAAGTGTATTTCACTGTGAGTGTCCTTGACACTGTTTATTAGAGTTCTGAGAACCATCGAGGAGTGGGGACGTTGACTTTGTGACATGAGAACAACCATATTCTAACCTCAACTATTTCCTTCTTTGGGTGGCGACCCGACCATAGTTTCAACACTATTGCTATTCAGAATTTATCCTCTCAAATGTTTTTTTTCCATACTTGTGAATCTTTCAAAAGATAATTACAAAGTGGGAGCTGGCGTGGATGTATTTTTGCGGAATGTGCTGGATTTGGGGAGATTTGACGGATTTGTTTTGGACTCCAAGCTCGTAATCTGACACTGCATATTGCTCCCTTTGTCAGGAGAATCAATGCAAGTCAATAAGAATCCCTGAGAGAAGGAGAAAGAGGCTGAACAAAAAGAGGACCGGAGGAGGGCGGGAAGAGGGGGAGGCCCTTTCTGAGGTCTGGAGGGAGGAGAGGGTCCCCTGTGGGTTACAAGAAGAAAAAAACCTCTAAACCAGCAGCCCCTCCCTTTTCTCCATCCTTCCCATAGAGAGAAGGGGACATGGGGGGGGAGAAGGGGGGGCCCCATTGACGGTGTAGAGGATTGGGAGAGAAGACGAGGGGGGTCACACACACAATCCCCTGTCCAAAGTGGGCGGACTGAGAGGGTCTAGCTAAGGTCGGGTGTGTTTGAGACGGAAGAAGGATGATCGCATACATTCAGTGCATGTCCTCCAAGCCGGTGGTCAGCTGCTGGCACAGGGCCGCCTGCTATGAGGACCCAGGAGGTGAGAAGGCCTTCCACACCAGCGCCCCGATGGGAAACAACCTACCAATTCAGCCCAACGGCCCAGGAATCACCCGGAGGCCCGAGGGGAGCCTGCGACGTCGCCTACTTTCCACCAAAGTCCACCAAAGACAGGACTCCTTGTGGACACCTAAACTGGGACTGATAGGACCTGAGATCAAGGGCTCGCCCAGACACATGCGTACCTACCAGGGCAATCAAGGTAGAACGAAAGACCCCAGAGTCAGACGGCTCTTTTGAATCCTTGGTTTTTAGCTGTCATGTGAGATAAAGACCGCAGTGCTGGTTTGCTCTTACAGTAGAGGTTGGTCATTCAGCTACATTGTCACGTGCTAGAAAAAAATATTTCACTGTGCAAGTTAACGGTAACTACGATCAACAAACTCTTTAAGGCCCTTTTTGCTGTTAAGACTTAGGTGGCTATTTATATGCGCTTGTTAACACTGAGTACTATTTTATTGAAATGGTAGAACAAGCTGCATTTTGGGCTTGATGGATATAGGGGTCATCTCTGGGGTTCACTGCAAATTCTTATCTAGTTAGTTGTGAAAATAGGGCTTGGGATCTTATTTAGTTGAAGTTTGAGTTGTTCATTGTACCGTAGTGTAAATGGTTTGGCTTGGCTGAGAAAAGGTTTGTGCTTTGTTGTTTGCTGACTGTGGCAGTAGGTTGTTTTAGACTGTAATTTCAACGGTGTAGCTATGTGTGTTGGTCGGTTCCATTGTGAGACATGCGCACTCAAGCCAAGGCTTTGTCACCTCTCATTATGTGATTAGTATCAGTTGTGATGGTGTGATCTGTGCCGTCTGTTCCTGTCTGCATGCATGTGTGAGTCAGAGAGGTTGTGTGCGACTTCTTTGTTTTCCAGGAAGCATATTTTGTGGTGACCTCTAACCTTTCACCTTTGTGCATTTGGCAGAGGTCCCAGTGGGACAAACTGAGGACATGAGGAAACTAGTCAGATCACATTTTTGGATGAAATATTACACGCATGGATTAGTATTTTGTATTGACTTTGTATAAATAAAATTTACCTATGTCCATACAGTTGTCCAGCTAAAAAATAATTATAGAAATAACAGACAAGATTTCGAGCAGTGTAGACATTTTTACAAAACAAACAACATTGAGAATATGTCTGCAAATTTATGATGGCTAGGTGTTTTCTGTGTGGCCCTTGGACCTACAGTTGTATGCAAAACGTTTAGGCACCCCTGACAATTTCCATGATTTTCATTTATAAATAATTGGGTGTTTGGATCAGCAATTTAATTTTGATCTATCAAATAACTGAAGGACACAGTAATATTTCAGTAGTGAAATGAGGTTTATTGGATTAACAGAAAATGTGCAATATGCTTTAAAAAACTAAATTAGACAGGTGCATAAATTTGGGCACCCTAACCGAAATTATCACATCAATATTTAGTTTAGCCTTTGTTAGCAGAAATAACAGCCTCTAGACACTTTCTATAGCCTGTAATGAGTGTCTGGATTAAGGGTATTTTGGACCGTTTCTCCTTGCAAAACATCTCCAGTTCAGTTAGATTTGATGGTTGCCAAGCATGGACAGCCCACTTCAAATCACCCCACAGATTTTCAATGATGTTCAGGTCTGGGGACTGGCATGGCCATTTGGGCAACACCAAGTTGTTCCTCTGCATAAATGCCAGAGTAGATTCTGAACAGTGTTTTGGGTTGTTGTCTTGTTGAAATATCCAGCCCTGGCGTAACTTCAACTTTGTGACTGATTCCTCTACATTATTCCCAAGTATCTGATGATATTGAGTGGAATCCATGCGACCCTCAACTTTAACAAGATTCCCAGTAACGACACTGGCCACACAGTCCCACAGCATGACGGAACCTCCACCAAATTGTACTGTGGGTAGCAAGTGTTTGTCTTTGAATGCTGTGTTATTTTGCTGCCATGCATAACGCCCCTTGTTATGACCAAATAACTCCATCTTTGTTTCATCAGTCCACAGCACCTTCTTCCAAAATGAACCTGGCTTGTCGAAATGTGCGTTTGCATACCTCAATCAACTCTGTTTGTGGCGTGTGTGCAGAAAAGGCTTCTTCTACATCACTCTCTCGTAGCATCTGCAGCAAGATGATGTTGTAGGTCTTTGGAGGTGGTCTGAGGGCTGTTTTTGACTGTTCTCACCATCCTTTACCTTTGCCTCTCCAATATTTTACTTGACCTGCCACTTATGGCCTTAACAAGAACTGTGCCTGTGGTCTTCCATTTCCTCACTATGTTCCTCACAATGGACACAGACAGCCTAAATGTCTGCTATAGCTTTTTGTAGCCATCCCCTGAACCATAATGTTGAACAGTCTTGGTTTTCAGGTCATTTGAGAGTTGTTTTGAGGCCCCCATGTTGCCACTGTTCAGAGTAGAGTCAAAGAGAACAACAACTTGCAATTGGCCACCTTAAATACCTTTTCTCATGATTGGATGCAGCTGTCTATGAAGTTCAAGGCTTAATGAGCTCACCAAACCAATTATGTTTTCCAATTAATCAGTGCTAGCTAATGAAAATAATGGAAATTGTCAGGGGTGTCTAAACTTTTGCGTACGACTGTAAGTGTAGAATGTGGCCAAATTTCGATCACACATAAGTATGTGAATTAAATCATGGTGGTATTGGCAAATGTGTAATCCTCCCATATATTTGAGTGAGTGAGTGAGTGAGTGAGTGAGTAAAGTTTATTTGTATAGCACCTTTCTCAGACAAGGAAGGTCACAAAGTGCTGCACAGTAATAAAAATAAACAGTAAAACAGTAAAATAAAATAACAATTATAGAAAATGGGTTTGAGGTTTTTGTGGTATTTGTTGTATTTCAATATATGTTATAAATGGTATGCTGACTACATCACTGAACATTAATTTACTATGAGACAGAGGTAAATAGTTAAAACATCTGGCATTTCACTAGTGCTGTGATACAAGCAGTATAATGTATCTTGCATTAAAATCACAGTACAACATCTGGACTGGTCCCATTATAGCTAAATACAATCAATCTCCTTTGTGAATTTTCCTGTTGTAATTGTGAGTATTCCTGTTGTGAATATATATCTACCATAATGCAATGAGTAGGTGCAACAAACTTTTCTCACTTGCCATTAAAGGGGCAGTGCGCTAATATGTGTAATGCAATGGCAATAAACTGGCTGCAAGTTTCTTGTGACTTTTGTATTTCATATTGCTTGTAGTTCAGTGTTACCTGAAACTTCTAAACAGAAATATAGCAAGACAATGTATATCAATATTTATGTATTTTTTTTATTTGTTTATACAGCAGATTATACATTTCAATATGATCAAGTCAGAGCATGTGCTATATAGTTTAATATATTGTCATGCATAACGTATCGAAAGAATATCTGTTTTATATTGTGATATCTTTTTTGGGCCATATCGCCCAGCTCTAACACCCAGCCTCCCAATGAAATTCTATTATCGACATACCCAGCGGCTGTTTTGATATAAATGTTATTTTACAGTGTTATCATTGCATCAAACTGTCTGTTTTTCGATTATTAGTCATAAAAATGTTAGCAAGCTTGTTACCGAATATCATGTCTGAAATTATCATAGAAATATTGCTATTTTTAGCTAGTTCATAAGCCACGTAGCTTAAAAATATGACCCACTATTATCGGTTTTGTTTTGTTTAATTACATTATATTTTATGTTATTTATGTTTCAAAAAGTTGCGTAGTGTTGTTCTCCAAAGTGTTAACTGGAAAGGTAGCTCATTTGCTTGTCTTCCTGTAATGGAATTAACGAGGCTGACCAACATTTCCTTGCCTAGCCCAGTGCGCCCTTGTATGTATTCTTAAAACAGGATCAAACAAAAAGGTTTCTGTCCAGTATAGGGTAAATATTTACACTGGTTATTTACGTGTTGTGTATTATTTAATACTCACAATTTATTTATATCCAGCTACTAGCATGTTTATGGACATTTACACAACTAAGCTAGCAAATTTAGGAACACCTTTAGCTATATTTTAAAGGTTAAAAATTGGATATTACATGAGGTAGGGTCTGTCGCCCAAGTCGAATTTTAGGATTTTCAACTTGTCACATAATTTTGATGCATCAACCTTTAAAAATAAAAGAAAAAAATATCTTAACCTGCATACATTTGTATGAAAATTGATAGATGACTAGCTGAAAGGGTATACTTGATAGCATAACTTACTGTTGTTTTTCAGTGAATGTGCTCTGAGACTACTGGAATAGGAATTGACAGTAGGATGCACTAATTAAAAAAAGCGATTGTTGTCAAACACATGGGAACACCAGACAATAGCCCCCAGCTGGTTGTGACAGGACATCCCTGTGTTGGCCTGTCACAGCGATGACATTCAGCTAGCAACACGGGTGATGGAGGGTAAACGATATGACCCACTTTCAATTTGGATAGAGGGCAAAATCTACCTGGAGTGAGTGGGCTGCACATGACCAGCCTCTTGGTCAAGAGCACAGCCTGAGCCGACAAGGTTAAACAATTCATCTGTCCGGGAGGCATTGAGCAAAGCATTTATCCTTAATATCTCCTGTGGGTGCGAGTGTGTGCTAAATGTCTATATTGTAGGGCAGCAAATAATACATTGATATTCGCGAATACATGAAACATAAAACATTTTATAAATAAAAAATCAGCTTGATATAAAACATATATTTGGTTATTCTGAGCTTTTTCGCATATCATAATCAACATTGAAATCACTGTTGGCACTTTTCCAACTTTGTGACTGTAACACCAGAATTAGTGATGGGCATTCTAAGTCTTTTCTGTGAGCTGAATCTTGTGGCTCCCATCATCTGAAAGAACCAGCTCATTTGGCTTATGAACGGCGCTTTGTTAATTTTTACATAACACCATAAATGCAAAAGCTCCGCAACTCTCATGTAATGATGAACTACGTATATGAAAGCTTGAAATACACCTTCAAAAATGTCCAAATTAACAGACCGCTTGTTCTTTTTTTACCTGATCTATCCCTACTTGAAAAATGCTTGTGGATAACAATGATGCACTCACATCACTTTGTGCTTTTTTTGCACTGGGAATATACACTCTTGTGAATACTTTTGTATTAAAATAATTTTAATTAAAAAAAAGATTTGACCTAAAAATCGAGGAACTCATGGAGCAAAATGAACGGCTCTGCTTACCAATGTTATTCGGTTCCCATCGTTCATTCGAAAGAGCCATTCAACTCGTTTACAAACGACCCATCACTAATGAGAAGGAGAGCTGGACCTACAATGGTGTGTGGTGGTGATGAATCAACATTGTAAAATTCTCTGCTTCATCTACAGACAACTAGACTCTAGTATTGCTAAATGTCATTTTTGCCTGTTATTATTTATCTCAGACATATTTAGAAAGTGATTAAGATAACATGACACATGCACATTTCTTGAAACAACCTTCTGTTTACATGTTGGGAAACAATTGTTTTACTCGTATGGAAAGTGAAAAATGTAGCTATGAGCAAATGCAAACTGTAGTTACAAATATGTGTTTGTGCAAACTGTAGGGTACAAAATACTTTTTTAAATTGTAGGTTTGTTTATAAGCTTCACAGTGTTACTTTGTCCATTTAGTCATTCAGTTGCAGATGCAGTTGCGTAAACAAAATCAACTTTGTTTCCCCATTTCAGCAGAATATGATCAGGCAAAAGAAATTACAAGAGCAATTGTTGTGTTAATAGCTGCCCATATTTTGCCAAATAAAACTGATTTTTAATAACTGTTTTCAATCATTTTTTGCACTGTACCAAAAACGTACAATATACTGACCCTGAAACCGCACCACTTCCCGTGGTTTAGGCATATTGTTACACCCCTGTTACAATATAAATCGGTTTTGAAAGGGGGAGTTGGGCATTCAATAAAATGGTTTAGGGTGAACCTTAAAAGGCCTAGGTACAGGTTAAAAGTTAGAATTAGGGTTTTTGTTAAATTTAGGATTTCAGTTTAGTTTAAGTGTCAAATCAGTGGTCTTCAAACCCTTCCATGGAGGGCCTAGTGTATGCAGGTTTTTGCTTTTACCTTGTACAAGCCTGATGGAGTAGCTCACTAATTGGTTAGGATCTCCCCTCACCTGGCAGTCTAGGTCCTAATTATATTTTAATTGAAGGGAAAGACCAAAAACCAGCATACACTAGGCACTTTATGGAAGGGACCAGTGGGTTAAATTGAGATTAGTTGTTTAGATTAACGTTAGATCTAGGTGTTAAGTGCAATGTGGATTTAAAATGGGAAATATTGTTTGGATCACCACAAAGATTATAAAATGTGTAAAAACAAGTGTGTGTGTTTGTGACAACCTTGTTGAAATATAAATCTGACCTCTGAATGAAACACCTCAAATATATGTGTCATTGCATGTGTGGATGCATAACTGTGTTACAAGCGTATGTGTGTCTGAGGAATTACTTATTCCTGTGCATTAAACGTAACAATGCGACCCAGACTAGCGACCCTGCTCACGCTTGCTTTGACTAATGTGCCGTGACAGCTCAAGATGTTACCCATATTGCTTCATCTTTGTGCCTACGCTGTACGCAACAGTAGACGCAGTATTTTCGCCAAGGTTTTGGTTCATGGCGTATTCCTGTGCCTTTTTGCAACAATTCTTCCTCTGCACCCTTATTATTTCTATAAACCTTAGCTTAGTTTCCTGTCGTTCAGTCTCCTGTCTCCTCATCTCTCTCTTCCTCCGTTTCATCTTGTCATTTCTGTCTTTCACTGTTCTCTTTCTCTCTCTCTTTCTCTCTCACACACACCCCTGCCTCTCTCAAACATGCATCTCCTGGAACACTGTATTTCTATCACTTGCTCTTACATTTAGCACACTATCTTATCCAGGGCCAATTACAGTAAGCAGCGCAACATTCCCTGGAGTGACTTAGTTTAAACTGCCTTGCTCAAGGATACTATGACATTTGGTCCTCTTGGGAAGTGAGCTGCCAACCTTCCAATTACAAGTCTAACCACTAGGCCACCTGACACTGCCTCTTCTCTCCTTTTTCCCACACTCTCTCTCTGTTATTATTGACTTAGTTTTGGAGCAGGTGTTCTCTATATCCCCCATAAGCCATCAGTGGGCACACACACAAGGCCTGGGCTTTTCCAATCTCTACAACAGCTCCCCTTGGGCCCAGAGCAGCAGGCTTCCTTCTGGATAAGTAATGGGAAATGGGAGTGGACCTCAATTAAATCAATGGGACAATTAGATGTATAGTTTGACTGTGGTTTGTACATTTTTGTTGTTGATTTTATCCTTTAGTTTCACCTTTTCTCTCTTTTGAGGTAGAAAAATGGTAGGATAGATAATGTGATTCATCTAACCCAAATTCCGGGTAGCGCAATTCCAACTTTGCGCTGCCTCGTGCAGGAGGGCCGGGGAAATTCCGAGAAAACCAATGGTCAGGCTCGAACCCATGACCATCGTGACATAGACTGCCCTTCAATGCAGCGACTTAGCCCGCTATGACATGTGTGTCCCTCTTATTGTGTGTGTGTGTGTGTATGCAGTGTCCAACGTTAACTTTTTTATCACTTGCCCTTTCGGTCCAGTTGGTCTAAAATTGACTGGCCCGGACTGAATAATTACTGGCCCGAATTAAATTGGGAGAAAATAAAAAGGTATATGTTTCTTAACATAAATACAGGGTTTATTGTCTGTGTGTGAAACCAAATAACTACACCCAATAATATATTTTCTCTTCACAATATGGTAGGTGTGTTGTAAAAATAATATTTAGTTAATATTGCCCAGCCCTAAGACACATGTACAGATGTAAATGTTGTGCATTGCAAACAATAGTGCGGCTGAGTTCACAAGTTTTTGGGAAGTTCCTGATTAAGAACAAAATGACCAATAACGGGAGTTCTTTAGTAACCTGTGATCTATGATATTAATACAAATAATAGAAAATTATTCATTATGGTAACTAGTTAGTTATAAACTCCCTTTACCTGGTCATTTAGGTTTTATTTCGGAACTTTCTAAAATGGGTAAACTCAGATGCAGTTACTTGGTAAAGCACAACAATTAATGCAGTACATGTGTCCTATAATTGGGCAATATGAACAAAATATATTTTCAGGATAATTAATCTATTTTTTCTTTGTAATTTTTCCAAATTGTCTTCCTTTCCCAATTCCCTCTTTAATTCTGCCTTGTCGGCAGATCCGCAGATCCTTGAACAAATCTGTGGGATGTTAAGGGGTGTGCACATGATTCACCCAACCACATGTTGCCCAAGCCGCCGATTCTCTTCACACTGTTCACCCAACACGGAAGCCTTTATTTGGATCATGCATGGGATGATTACGTTCACCGACTATACTTCCGCGATTGAATTTACAGGTGGCGAATCTGAACACAAGGAGTCGCTGGAGAGCGACATGGTTTGATATCTGATTTATTGAACCCAAATCCCGGGCAGCGTTATGCCAACTTTGCGCTGCCTTGTGCAGGAGGCCCAGGGAAAGTCAGAGAACCCATGGTCAGGTTCGAACCCATGACCATCGTCATATAGACTGTCCTTCAATGCAGCGACTTAGCCCACTATGCCACGTGGACCCCAAGTACAATTTGATATATCTAATGGTATTGCAATGATAAGGGAAACAAAATAAGTAATTTCCTCTTGGGGCCTTTAAACTATGTAGAATAATATACAATTTTATCTAAATTATTTAAACAACTTTCATAAAAATTCAAAGGATTTAGAAGTATTTAATATAATGACTGTATTTAAGATTATTTTAATTCAGCAACATAGAATAGGCCTATTCAGGCAACATATTATGTCCAACCACAGAAGGCTTGTTGTCCAGAGTTATACCGTAAAAACAAAAATGATTTATCGTACATTCACTGTTTTATTCTCTGTTTTGACTTTATTGTGCATTCCTTGTCTTGTAACTTTATGTGTAACTTTTTGTTGTCTGTACCTCGACGCTTTTATCTTGGCCAGGTCGCCGTCTCAAATGAGAAAATGTTCCTAACGTGCCCACCTGGTTAAATAAAGGTTAAATAAATAAAATGTAAAATATTAAAATGCGGCCAAAATTAGCACTGTTACATTCATTGACATTAGGTTGCACCCATCCATTCAAGGGTGATTGCTTCCCCTGTGTGATCTTAATAGACTGACTGTATTCATCTTAATGAAGTTTGTTAAATTCATATGGCTTTGTGTTGTTGAGAAGTGCAAAACTCTCTGCAATCATGTCATGACACTTTGAGTATAGCTTTGGCAAAGCTATTTGTGAGAAGGACTTTCGCGATGGCAAAGTATATTTTTTCAAGAGGGAAGGTGATTTCTAACAAGAAAGCCTCTGATTGGCTGCTCCATTAAGGTTTGAAAATACGCAGTCAAATCTGATTTGTTTATTTGCCCTTGTTTAATTCCTGGAAGGAAAGTATTAAAACTGTTGTACCGAAATCACCTATATTTAGCAAATGTCCTCAGCATAAAAACTGAATAATAGTGTCGGTGCTCAATACGTTTATTTTTTACCAACATAAACTGTTCTTTCGAATAAAGGATCACATTATTTTGGGTCCTGCACTCATGCATAAAGACAAGTATTCAAATAGTTGTGGAGCCCTATTGTTTTCCTAAGGTTTGTTATTCTTCCGGTAAAACCGATACTACAGCCTAAACCATACATGATCGTGGGGGTGCCATTTTCAGGACTGGTCCAGATCACCGCTGGGACCTCAGACAGAAAAATTCAGCCACTTCCACCACTAGGTGGCGCCATAGCAGAAAATACGCGTTTGCCCTTATAACTCCCAAACTGTACATCGCACATAGAAGATACACATATCCATGCGTTCCCTGAGTTCAGCTGAATCTTCTGACATAGGCCACGCCCATTTCTGCCAGTACTTTTATGCGTGAAAAATTGCAATTTATCATAAACGTACTTTTACTAACTCCTCCTAGACCGTGTGTCTGATCTGCACAAAATTTGGTATGTATGATCACCAGACTGACGTGACAAAAAGTTATCAAAATAATATTAATCAGATGAAAATTGCGTAAATTGCGCAAAAATAAATTTGTGTAGCTAGCTACTTAAGTATAAACTTTGCTATATCTTGGCCAAAAAAAAGCTATCATTGTAAAACTTAAGATTCTTGTTTGACATGACCATCTGAGGCTCCCCAACAAATTTTATGAAAATTGGCCACTAGGGGGCGCTATAACTACGAAAAGTTTATATCTCATCAACAGCTCATCCGATGTTTACCAAATTTTGAGGCTACCATCTAGGGCCACTTTTGAGGCCACCCCTACAGTGGGGTACTGATTCGTCAAAAGGGGCGTGGCATATGGGACCCAGTTTTGGATCCGTCCCTTGTACTAATGTGAGTAACTTCAAATTTAGAGTGTACATGCGCAATGGTTACTTGACCTCACATACCAAAAATTACACGTGGACCACTAGGTGGCGCTATAATGGTGAGAAACGTGTTTTGTGCCCATAACTCCTACATTATACATTGCACAATAGAAATCCTTATATCCAAGTGTACCTTGAACTGAGCTGAATCTGATGATATAGGACACGCCCATTTTTGATAACAAGATTTTTCACAATTTCGCGCAATGCGCAAACCAAAGTTTTTGAACTCGTCCTAGACCGTGCAACCGATCTGCACGAAACTTGGTACCTAGCATCTCCAGACGGACCTGACCAAAAGTTATCAAAATAATTTTGTTACATTAAACAAATTTTGTCTACACAGACATTTTGTACGTTTGACAAACAAAAATATTTTGTAGCTACTTATGAAATATGAACTTTAGTATATTGCATCCAAATTAAATGCTATCTTAAAAAAATCTGAGATTTTTATTCAATGTCCAACTACGATGTTCGGTATCAAATTTGGTGAAGATCGGCCATTAGGGGGCGCTTTAATCAACATTTATGTATTTAGGAAAATTTTAGGATTTACTACTTCCATTAATGTGATTAACTTAAAATTTACAGTGTAGATGTGCAATGGCTACCGAACTCGCATTAAAAAAATTACACATGTGGGCCACTAGGTGGCGCTATAATGTCAAATGTGTTTTTACCTATAACTTCCACATTCCATATTGCTCAATATAAACTTGTATATCTATGTGTTCATTGAATTAAGTTGAATCTAATGATATAGGACACGCCCATTTCTGATAACAATATTTTTCACAATATTGCCTCATGCGTAAACCAACTTTTTCAAACTCCTCCTAGACTGTGCCACCGATCTACACAAAACTTGGTATCTAGTATCTCCCGACAGACCCGACTTAAACTATTTGACGAACAAACAAATTTTCATAGCTAGCTACGAAATATGAACTTTATTATATCGCTGCCAAATTAAATGCTATCATCAAAAAACTTGAGATTGTTGTTCAATGTCCCACTCTGATGTTTTCTTTACCAAATTTGGCGAAGATCGGCCATTAGGTGGCGCTTTAATCAACGTTTATTTGTTTTGGACAATAACTCAATACATTAAACTGGGTCAATTGTGATTACAATATCTGTTCCGTAGTAAATGCTATCAACATGAAACTTTTGGTGCTTTGTTTGCATGCCGCTCTGAAGCTCTGTATCAAATTTGTTTTCATTAAAAGGTGCTGTCGTCAACGTAGAGCAGATTTTGCCTATTTACTCAATCAATGTTAATGGGATATTTAAAACGGTGATGTACCACAGAACTTGTAGCTCATACCTCGATATTTTCTGACATTTGCCTCGCCAACTTTATACTTTGGCTTCCGCTTTCCATAATGACTTTCCAAAAGTATGAGCTTTTTTAATGTGTCAGACATTATAGAACATATAAAAAAATTGTATTATAATCGTATAGGCTACAAATTGTTTCAAACAAAGACAAGATAAATTCATAATAATGTAATATACTTTTATTTAGCAGATTTAATTGTGGTGTTCTATCCTAACCAATATTTCCTATATTTCTAAGCAGATGATCTATGCTATATTCTGATAAAATGCCACTCGTTGGGGTTATTAGAGTACGCTGGATCATGTGCCTGTGTATCTGGCAAACTTTATTTAATGTTTGGTTTGTGCGGTGTTAGAATTGGTTTGTTGCTAATCTAGTACAAAATTTACTACAAAACAATATAAAACATTTTCAAGAACAACTATCTAAAATGTATACTGTCGGTAGCAGCCTAAATTAGTGACCTGACCTGAACAGTGAAAGGGAAATGTGACAAAGTTACAGAAAACATGTTGCTAAAAGTTTTTTTTTTTTTTTCCTTTGGAACAAATGTAGGTAACTCATTATTTGGTTCTGATTTGTTTAATGTGTAAGGCAAAGTGTACAGACAAGACGGGCAGATATACACAAAATGCTACAGTAAATTGCTAAAGAACCCATGATTTTGTGAATCTGTCAATTTTAAGCCTTGTCCCTGCGCAATTAGGACAAATTAAATCAAAGAACAGTTGTTGCTAATGTTCAAAACATGTTCAAAATGTTGCTAAATGTTGTGTTTTGTTTAAGTGTGTTAGGCACAGTGTACAGACAAGAATGTTAGGCATACATAAATTATTACATGAAATTGCTAGAGAACCCATAATTTTGCAGATCAATGTTAATCCCTATCACTGTATAATTAGGACAAATTAAACCAAAGATTGGTTCATTCAAACACAGTACATGAATACTCAGCCATGGCTGTACGGCACTCTGATTACCTCTGCTATCTGAAAACCTGTTTTCCGAACGACAGTTTATGGATCGACATACTATGTGATGGTATTTCATCATCTGCTTTCTTAGTTTGTAATCCCCTATGTTTTCTTGCTAATGACAACTTTATTAATCTTCTCTGGCATTTTCGACCATTATCAAAGCACTTCCCTTCAATTAGAGCATAATTAGGACCTAGAATGCCAGGTGTTGGGAGAGCCTAACCAATTATTGAGCTACTCCATCAGCCTTGTACAAGGTAAAAGCAAAAACCTGTATACACTAGGCCCTCCGTGGAAGGGTTTGAGGACCACTGCTGTTAGTCAATGGGCTGGGCTGGTTTCGGAGTGAAGTGCTCAGGCACCCAGCTCATGATGTCTTAAATGACAGACCCACAAAGGCGCAATTGTGTTCTGGAGACATGGCAGTGTAAATACTGTACAAACAAATTATTTTGTCTCGGCTCGAGCAGATCCGGGAATCTATCGGTGTGTAAACGTAGAAGTGGTTTCCTTTGTCTGACTAGAAATCTGTTATATCAGCGGGAACAGCCACAAAGACTCATTGTAACACTTTAGTCCCCTCCCCCCACACATACACACACACGCACACTTTCCCTGAATCATAGCATTGGCAGGTTGGGTTCAAAGCATTGCACAGCTGATCTTAGTGATTTAGAGGATTTATTCCAAACAAAAAATGTTTTACATCTCTATCATACTTTTGCTTGTTACACAGACATGTTTAGGACATATTGTGGTGTTTTTGATTAAGTGTGTGTGTTAACTTGGGTGTGTGGAGACACCAGGCCTGATTCAATTACCCTAGCTCTGCCCCCAGGTCTCTGAATAAAGGGCTAATTGGTACTGTGTGGCTAGGTCTGCGGGTACTAATGGAGGACGCCTGCCTTGTTAAGGCCTAATATGTGATGCTTGGCTAGCGATGGAATAATGGCTGCTGTTCCATCACGATTGAGTCTTCATGTCTATCTGGGATCAGCTACCGGACTAATTGAGATGTATGTGTGTGGATGTTGGGGGGTAAAGGGGGTGGGGCATTATTAGTGAATCAGTGTGTGTGCTTGGGGGTGTGTGTTCATGTTTTTAATGTTTTTATTTATGTGTGTGTAATCGTGTGTGTGCTCATGGGTATGTGTGTTCATATGTGTGTGTTACTTTCTATTTTAAGTTTTATCGACAATTATAATAAAGCAATCAATGACAGCCAAAATGCACACCATTTTTGGATTTATCTAACCCCCATGTTGAACAGAACAATTCCCCCACCAAAACCCAACCCCCCCCCACCTGCCCACAACATCCTTTTAACCACACAAAGCCCACCATACTCTAAGAACATACAGTGGGTACGGAAAGTATTTAGACCCCTTTTCACTCTTTGTGAAATTGCAGCCATTTGATAGAATCAAAAGAGTTAATTTTATTTCTCATTAATGTACACTCAGCACCCCAACTTGACAGAAAAAAACAGAAATGTAGAAATATTAGCATATTTATTAAAAAAGAAAAACTGAAATATCACATGGTCATAAGTATTCAGACCCTTTGCTCAGTATTGAGTAGAAGCACTCTTTTGAGCTAGTACAGCCATGAGTCTTCTTGGGAATGATGCAACAAGTCTTTCACACCTGGATTTGGGGATCCTCTGCCATTCTTCCTTGCAGATCCTCTCCAGTTCTGTCAGGTTGGATGGTGAACGTTGGTGGACAGCCATTTTCAGGTCTCTCCAAAGATGCTCAATTGGGTTTAGGTCAGGGCTCTGGCTGGGCCAGTCCTTCGTATTTTAGCTGTGTGCTTAGGGTAATTGTCTGGTTGGAAGGTGAACCTTCAGCCCAGTCTGAGGTCCTGAGTACTCTGGATGAGGTTTTCTTTCAGGATATCTCTGTACTTGGCCACATTCATCTTTCCTTCAATTGCAACCAGTCGTCCTGTCCCTGCAGCTGAAAAACAGCCCCATAACATGATGCTGCCACCACCATTTTTCACTGTTGGGATTGTATTGGGCAGGTGATGAGCAGTGCCTGGTTTTCTCCACACATATCGCTTAGAATTAATGCCAAAAAGTTCAATCTTGGTCTCATCAGACCAGAGAATCTTATTTCTCATAGTCTGGGAGTACTTCATGTGTTTTTTGGCAAACTCTATGTGGGCTTTCATATGTCTTGCACTGAGGAGAGGCTTCCGTCGGGCCACTCTGCCATAAAGCCCTTACTGGTGGAAGGCTGCAGTGATAGTTGACTTTGTGGAACTTTCTCCCATCTCCCTACTGCATCTCTGGAGCTCAGCCACAGTGATCCCTGGGTTCTTCTTTCCCTCTCTCACCAAGGCTCTTTTCCCACGATTGTTCGGTTTGGCTGGATAGCCGGGTGTAAGAAGAGTTCTGGTTGTGTGGTAAGAAGAGCCAGTGCTGAGTGTTAGGGATGCTCATATTGACCGTTTAACCATTAACCGAAGGTAAAACATTTGACCGATTAATACTATCAGTTAAACGGTTAAAGTTTTTTATATTTTTTACGTATATATAGCCTATATTAGTTAAATCACGTGGCGCATTGACACACGCAACCAGAGCCTGGTGCTTCGTTTTGAAAGGTGGGGAGATATAGGTAATGAGGAGCAAAATATACTGGCTGCCTGTTTTGCATCTGCAAAGCGTTCATTTAAAATGACAACCCTTGGACATTTATAATGACTGTGATATTAACTTGCGCTTTCATTTTTTCATGTACAGAAACGTACAACGCTATCGTATTGGGAAGCATATATTATTTTATCGGCTATAATTCATCATGCTCCTGATGCATTATAGCCGACAAAATAATGTTACCTTAAAAACAACACACACAGTGATTGACAACATGCACTTTATTTTCGGAGAGGACCGTAATGGTAATTTCAATGAAATGAAATGAACAAAAACAAGCGTTATCAACATTTTGTTTTGTGTTAATGACATATAGCCCTTATTTGCAGTAGGCCTCCTGTAAGCAACAACCTTGTTCCAGATTGTCACTGACTGTTTTCATTCTATATTTTGACAACTCGGTAAACACTGCATCAAGGCTACTTTCCTTTGATGGAAAACAGAAAGTGAAAACATCTACGACAAATGTTCTGCGACAATATTTTGGTTGGTGTGGACTTCACGCCAGTGTAGTTTGGTGAAACCAAACATCGACACAGCTTTAGTATGAAACTAACTAGTTTAATCGTATCGTTTAGTGTGGACTTTGCACCCAAGTGAACTTATACGCAAAGCTGGGGCACCTGGCAGCTGTTGTTGATCTGTTCTGTATGCTGTTTAGACATTAAAACAAATCCGTTAACAAAAATGTTGTATATTTAACGGGTTACAGACACTCGTCAATTTAATTTTTTATTTAAAGCCAATTGAATCTTATAATCTTATCAGTTAAAGGTTAATAATCGGTTAATGAGTTCCGGTTGTCGGTCAGGAAAATTACCCGAAATGAGCATCCCTACTGAGTGTACATTCATGAGAAATAAAATGAACCGTTTTGATTTTATCAAATGGCTGCAATGAAACAAAGAGTGAAAATTTAAAAGTGGTCTGAATACTTTCCGTACCCACTGTAAACCCAATCAGAGAAAATAATAAAAACACAAACAAACTTGGACAAAAACACAGAAATTAAAAATGTCGAAGTTTTAATAAACACATTAGAAAACAAATCCTAGGTTGACGTCTGCTTGAAGCTATTCTGGGAGTCTCTGGAGACCCTCAAAATAATTAATAAAAGGCTGCCACGTGTTAACTTTTGGTGGAACCCAGAAGATAATTTTTTTTTTTTAGCTGCAGGAATAACTTAACATTACTCAGCCATTGAGAAATGGAGGGGGGCTAGGAAGTCGTCAATGGAGTAGAATTACAGTTGTATGCAAAAGTTAAGGCACCCCTGACAATTTCCATTGTTTTCATTTATAAATAATTGGGTGTTTGGATCGGCAATTTCATTTTGATCAAATACCTGAAGGACACAGTAATATTTCAGTAGTGAAATAAGGTTTATTGGATGAACAGAAAATGTGCAATATGCATAAAAAAATTAGAAAGGTGCATTAATTTTGGCAACCTAACAGAAATATCACATAAATATTTAGTTGAGCCCCCTGTAGTAGAAATGACAGTCACTAGACACTTCCTATAGCCTGTAATGAGTGTCTGGATTCTGGATTAAGGGTATTTTGGACCATTCCTCCTTGCAAAACCTCTCCAGTTCAGTTAGGTTTGATAGTTGCTGAGCATGGACAGCCCACTTCAAATCACCCCAAAGATTTTCAATGATATTCGGGTCTGGGGACTGGGTTAGCCATGCCAGAACATTGTACTCGTTCAGAACATTGTACTTGTTCAGAGTAGATTTTGAGCAGTGTTTTGGGTCATTGTCTTGTTGAAATATCCAGCCCTGCTGTAACTTCAACTTTGTGACTGATTCCTTTAAATTATTACCAAGTATCTACTGATATTGAGTGGAATCCATGCAACCCTTAACTTCAACAAGATTCCCAGTACCGGCACTGGCCACACAGCCCCACAGCATGATGGATCCTCCACCAAATGTTACTGTGGGTAGCAAGTGTTTGTCTTGAAACGCTGTGTTCTTTTGCCACCATGCATAACTCCCCTTGTAATGACCAAATAACTCCTTCTTTATTTCATCAGTACACAGCACCTTCTTCCAAAATGAAGCTGGCTTGTCCAAATGTGCTTTTGCATAACTCTCTGTTTGTGACGTGTGTGCAGAAAAGTCTTCTTCTGCATCATTATCCCGTACAGCTTCTCCTTGTGCAAAGTGCGCTGAATTGTTGAACTATGCAAAGTGGCACCATCTGCAGAAACATGATGTTGAAGGTCTTTGGAGGTGGTCTGTGGGCGGTTTTTGACCATTCTCACCATCCTTCGCCTTTGCCTTTTTGGTATTTTACTTGGCCTGCCACTTCTGGCCTTAACAAGAACTGTGCCTGTGGTCTTCCATTTCCTCACCCTGTTCCTCACAGTGGACACTGACAGCTTAAATCTCTGTGTAGCCTTCCCCTAAACCAAAATGTTGAACAATCTTTGTTTTCAGGTCGTTTGAGATTTGCTTTGAGGACCCCATGTTGCCACTTTTCAGAGAAGAGTCAAAGAGAACAACAACTTGCAATTGGCCACCTTAAATACCTTTTATCATGATTGGATGCACCTGTCTATGAAGTTCAAGGCTTAATGAGCTCACCAAACCAATTATGTGTTTCAATTAACCTTAATTCTAGGTAGTTACAGGTATTCAAATCCACAAAATGACAAGGGTGCCCAAATTTATGCACCTGTCTAATTTTGCTTTGATGCATATTGCACATTTTCTGTTCATCCAATGAACCTAATTTCACTACTGAAATATTGCTTTGATAGATCAAAATGAAATTGCTGATCCAAACACCCAATTATTTATAAATGAAAATCATGGAAAATGTCAGGGGTGCCTAAACTTTTGCATACAACTGTTTATGTCAAGCCAGTAGTGTAGTAAAAGCAACAATGTCTGCATGTTTGGGTTGAATGTGAGCAAATCTAATAGAACACCAAAAACAGCAAACGGGACAGTGGAGCAGTCTGATTATGAGCACTATGGATAAGAGTCCCAGTAGCTACTTAGCTTACGGCATAGATAAAACATATGATAAAGGTGACACAAGGAGGTATGACGTCTGTCACAAACATCAACCACAGTAAGGTACATTTCAGACAGTCTGGACTTGGAGAAGTCCATGAAACACTTTAAACTGTATAAGCCCTAGATGGGCACAGAATGTAGTTAAGTTAACTCTGTCTATCACCATACCAAGCACTACTCAGTAAATTCAACAGCCTTTTTGTTGGTGGAGTGTTTGTCGAAACCCATAATACAATAATAGATCTGAGGGATTACTGCTTTCCGTCTGGGCATAAGAGTCAGTAGAGCATCCCAGGTCTGGTTAAGGGGTAAATCGGGAAAGTCCGAAAATTTGGAAGAAACAAAATCTTATCTGAAGGTAACGGAAAAAGTGAGATGGAGGCAGAGTATATAAAAAATACTGAAAAGTAAAAAAATCTAATTCATTGTTCTTGTTAACCAACCAGGGTGGGAAATTATGCTAGTGCTTTTTGACAGTGCGTGCTGTGTACCGTCCCCTACCGTGCCTAATCTGACGCCACTGTGGCGATTAAATGGTAAAACGTATACTACGTTTTATTATTTGTTATCACTTCAAGCATTTCTTATCTCAGATTTGACAGCAATTACAAATGTGTCTAGGTGCAATTGGGTTTAGCGGAGCTGGTCAGTGAGAAATCCAGCCTGAGCTGCAATATAGACATACAGTATACATTTGTGCAGTACAGGCAAAAAAATATGTCTGCTTGGTCAGCACCAGTAGGCTAGATGAAGTGAATGTAGAGAATGTCAAGGACAAAATGTGTTTAGTTATGAAAATGAGGAATGTGATACGATAATGTTATTATCTGTGATGTTAAAAGTTGAAAAAGTAGTCAAGTACACAGAGCGGAATGCTAAGTGCTCATTGGATGATTCTGCTTTCAGTAAAAATGAGGGCAGGAGTGTTTGTTAAATGCATATGTGATTGGTGTCTGATAACAGGTACTCTCGTTTTTCCAGAGAAGCATATGCGTGCACACACATTTCAAACTCTCAAGGGCAACATAACTGAATTAGAATCTGTTGTTAATCAACTATTCTGCTTTCCCAGAATATGGTTTACTATTAATTAGTAGTTTTGTATTGTGTTTGATTCCCATGGCTGAAGATGCATCTACTTGTAGATTTGATGGGAGCTAAAATTGCCAGTGCTTAGATTATTATTCTTTGGAAAACATGTCTGAGATTACTAAACAGATTGTTCTAAAGTGAATTAGGGGTGGCTCGATACCACTTTTTCATGCCCGATACCGATTCTGATACTACAACCTTGAGTATCTACCGGTACCGATATCGGTACTGATATATATTGTGTTGAGCCTTCTTAGTGTTTTAAAAATAGCAATTTTGATGCTATCATATTAGTGCTCCTATCACTCCCATTCAAAAAGCGATTTGACCGAAACCAAACATACTGAAACTCTTAAAAGTGGCATTTCCATCCTAATTATCCTTGACTCGGGTACATAAAAAAAGACCATAGGTTGCATTTTGGCGAGTTACGCTTTAAGTTTGTAAAAGGAATTGTTCAAAAGTAATACAATATAAGAATCGCATAAAACACCTGCGCTAATGCAACACAAAACGAGGTTGTGGAGATGTACAGTACAGTGGGTCTTTATTTTCATTGGTTTGAGGTACTTAGCGATGCGCAATGTAATACTGATCGCAAGAAATATGTTACAGTAAACAACACTGCAAGGACACAAAGAAATATCCTAAACACAGGATGTTGCTCAGGTGTTAAGCATTTGTATGACAGTTTAGGACTAGTCCATGATTGTGTCGGATTGGAATATACTCCCCCGACTCCTACATTATCCGATCCAGTGATTTTGGCCAGTATCGGACTAGTACCGATACTGAATATCGGATCGGCGCACCCCTAAAATGTACAAAAGTAATATTACGTTTTGGATTTGCTGAAAGATGTCACTGGAACATTTGGGGTTCAGACACGTGTCCTGTCTCTATTAAACGTGCAATATGTAATTTTTGGCCGCCAGGGGGCTCTCAATCAAAACAATAGCAAAAGATGTACTTGGATGACGTCGGGAGGTTGCGTGGGATCATGGGTTTTGTTATCGTCGTCAATGACAACCTTCCAATCTAGCATCTCCGGCAGAAAAAATTTTCACTGACAAAGTAATATATTGTTAAAAAATTATATCTTTATTCACGTTATGTTTGGCGGCTCCTTGGATCTTATAACAACTAGAGTAGTCACAGGTTATATGACGCCATTTACGGGCGACAAAATGAAACGTCCCGTGTCTTCGAATTATATTACAAATTTCTCTGGATTTGAAAGTTAGTGGAAACATTTAGGATA
>JACXGM010012714.1:0-23729 GCA_016801145.1 Umbra pygmaea
TCCAATATTCTGTTTCTAGTCCTACTGACATCCAATATTCAGTTTCTAGTCCTACTGACATCCAGTAATCTGTTTCTAGTCCTAGTGACATCCAATTTACTGTCTCTAGTCCTACTGACATCCAATATTCTGTTTCTAATCCTACTGAGATCCAATATTCTGTCTCTAGTCCTACTGACATCCAATTTACTGTTTCTAGTCATACTGACATCCAAAATTCTGTTTCTAATCCTACTGACATCAAATATTCTGTCTCTAGTCCTACTGATATCCAATTGACTGTTTCTAGTCCTACTGACATCCAAAAATCTGTCTCTAGTTGTAGTGACTTCCAATATTCTGTTTCTAGTCCTACTGCCATCCAATATTCTGTTTCTAGTCCTCCTGACATCCAATAATCTGTTTCTAGTCCTACTGACATCAAATTTACCTTCTCTAGTTGTACTGACTTCCAATATTCTGTTTCTAATCCTACTAACATCCAATATACTGTCTCTTGTCCTACTGACATCCAATTTACTGTTTCTAGTCCTACTGACATCCAAAATTCTGTCTCTAGTCCTACTGACTTCCAATACTCTGTTTCTAGTCCTACCGACATCCAATATTCTGTTTCTAGTACTACTGACATCCAATAATCTGTGTCTAGTCTTACTGACATCCAATTTATTGTCTTTAGTCCTACTGACATCCAATTTACCGTTTCTAGTCCTACTGACATCCAATATTCAGTTTCTAATCCTATTGACTTCTAATATTCTGTTTCTAGTCCTACTGACAACCAATATTCTGTTTCTATTCCTACTGACATCCAATTTAATGTCTCTAGTCCAACTGACATCCAATGTTCTTTTTCTAGTTCATCTTAAATCCAGCCTTCTGTTTCTAGTCCTACTGACATCCAATCTTCTGTCTCTAGTCTTACTGATATCCCATATTCTGTTTCTAGTATTTTGTTTCTAGTCCTACTGAAATCCAGGCTTCTATTTCTAGTCCTACTGACATCCGAAATTCTGTTTCTAACCCTACTGACATCCAATATTTTGTTTCTAGTCCTACTGGCATCCAGCTTTCTGTTTCTAGTCCTACTGACATCCAATATTCTGTTTCTAGTCCTACTGAAATACAATATTCTGTTTCTTGTCCTACTGACATCCAGGCTTCTGTTTGTAGTCTAGTGATGTATAGACAAAAAATGTCAATAATCATTATTTTGTAGTATGTGCAAAACCAAATTCTAGATTTCCAAATTAACCCAACTTCTAATGCTTTAGAGAATGTGTTTGATAGCATAGCATATCATAGATATAATTTACCTTTAAGACTAACTTTAAGCTAAGTACCGGTACATCAGATTGATAAGAAGTGATAGATGTACATTCTTCTGTTTCCAGTCCTACTGATGTAGAGGCAAAAAGATTTAATAATCATTATTAATTTGTTGTATGTGTATTTCCAGATTGACCCAACTTCTAATGCTTGAGACAATGTGTTTGATAGCATATCATACAGTAGGTAGGATTTTAATAGACCAATCACCATAGATTTAGTGTATGTTGACATTTGTCACAATTCCCTCTGCTTGATTCAGGTCCTCAAGCAGCTTCCTCTGTACCTTTCGGACAGTTTTTTATCAGGACTCCATCTATTCATCTTCATTAAGACACACACCTGTTCCATGTCATATCATCATTACTGCTCACTGGTTATTTGTTTCCCAATTACTGTCCCGTACCACATTACTGTATGTAATTGCTGCCATGTTAGGCGAGGATGATAATTTTTTTGGGGGGGGTCATTACTATTGCCCTTATTATTGTGTGTCTTTGTATGCATTAGGCGATCAGTTGCCATACTCTGCTTCGTTTCTGAGGTCTACTAGAGCTTGGTTTAAACGGCCCGTGTTGACCTGGCATCCAGTACCGTGTGAACCCAGCTATAAGATGGAAGCTGTGCTGAATGGAGTCTGGACCAGCAGCAGCACGGCACAGCGTCAGGGGGGCCGTGGGAAAGCATCTGACTGGGTTCCTCCCATCAGGCAGCCAGCATGACTGCTGTGACAGACATGGGCTGAGGGTGGTGGAGGTGTGTGTGACCAGTCAGGTAGACAGCAGAAGACAGATGAGCAGCTGGGCTGACTCCCCCCCTCGCTCTCCTCCTGTATTTGCTCAGGTGGCGTGCTGGTGTCAGGTATCACCTTCACAATGCACAGTGTTTGGAAACAAACACGACTCTCCAGCTTCTCAAATGAACGCTCATTCAAGGGTGTTAGAGAACAACCTGTGGCTGAGGAGGACTTTACTTTCAAGTGAAATGAATGGCCTTATGTAAGCATTTGGACATGGCCGACTCACTGTCAGTGATTGTGAAATCCAACAACATCGATTCTAATATTGAAAAAGTCGATTAGAACAGTGAGGCGCAAGCATTGTCCAAAGAGTTCCGTCGCAACTTCGAAATGAGACTTGATGAAAAAATAGAATGATTCATCATCGCCCTGTGCTGACATTTTGTTTATCGTGTGTTTTTATCAAAAGCTCCTCAATTACAATTTCTGCTCGCATCTCAATACGAATAGGTGATTAAACCAGGCAAAGTGTAATTATTATTGACAGCACCCATTGTCTGAATTTACATTTGCTGTGTCTGGAAATCAGACAGGGAATTACTGTGATGTGTGATAATAACATGCAGATGTGTTTTCCCTCCATGCATTCACTAATCAGAGCACAGAGAACAAGCTTCTAGAAAGCGCGTGCACACACACACAACCACACAGACACACACGCACGAAATCCTGCACACACAAAAGGTCTCCCGCTCACACATATTGTCCTGAGAAGCAAAATAAAAAAATTAAATTAGCCACCAGGTCTGTAAGTCTTAAATTAATTAAATTGCCTGTGAAACCAAAAAGAAATGTGCTGTGTGTCAAAACAAGGCAGATGAATAGTTTCTGATCAGATGTTGAATATGAGTGTTTCCTTGGAATCTCGGCTTAAGCTGCTACTTACCTGATAGAGTCGGGACATTCTCGGACCCATCTCAGGCACCCTAAATTGCAGTACATGAGGGACAATTTGATGGGAGATCAGGCAAACTATTGCCTCACCATTATTTCACATTGCCTTCATATTTCCACTATGTGATTCCATGTTGCTCGACACCAAATTGAAGGAGGGGTGGTGGGCGTGGGGGTGACACCTGCAGCTCGTCTGAAAGGCATGCTGTTCCAGAGCACTGAGGAGTCTGCTGCTCTACATTGTGTGGAGGCGGAGAAAGGATCTCACCCCCTTTACCTGACCAGCTGAGGCATTGAGGCCACACAGGGACCCGGCCAACAGATTGGTAATGAGCGCCCTGGATGTATCTGGGGTTTGCTAAGGCATCGCAGGTTGTCCCACACACCATCCCCCCACACACACAATCACCTCCAGGGGGACTGTGGTCGAGGATAATGACAGGGCTGGGACTTTCAATGTGTCCATGATTCACAGAGACCATCCGGGCGGATTACCTTTCTCACCATGTCAACAATGTGTACATGGATTCCCAGGGTTGGGAACAACACGGCCAGATTGGCACGGCTCACCCCTGGGGGGAGAAGATCCTTTCTCAGAGCACAAACCCACACCAGTCAGTCAGCCCATGTAGTTTGATGGTAAACCATAAATACCTGTTGGCCCACAAAAATGGGAATCGGCAAGTTCGTTAGGGACACAGATACATACAATTCCAGGTGGATTAGTACAGTAGAGGGAACAATGAACTCTTCTCCAAGGTGTTCACACTTCATAACATGATGAAGTATGGTGTGAACGATATGGTGGTATATCAACCACCTGTTACGACGTGGTGTTTGTGTCTTATAGTATTAGCAACAACGCCAGTGTCACTGCAGTGATCATCACTCTTTTCTCACCAGTTTCTCGCTCTGGTTCATTCTGCCGAGAGGCTGCATGCAGTGGACTGAATGCACAAAGGAATGTAGAGTATTTAAACTCAGCTATGCTTCGGAGAACATTATATGTAGCATTCGCATTTTGTATACAGGGTTATCAGGGAAATTGCTTAAACCAGTCTGCGCTTTTGTACTTTAGCTATTAAGCAAAATTCACTGGCCCCTGTAAATGTATCCAGCAGAGCGTGGTGGATTGCTGAAGTGTCGTTTGACGTCACAAAATGGGCACCACCTTGATCACGGTGTTTAGAGCATGAGCTCTGGAAATGCACAACGTTTGGTTGTTGTAAAGCCGCAGCAACACAGTCTTAACTTATAGGCTACACCGACAACCAGCTAGCTACTACAGACTAACGTTTTCAAGAAAATAAGCTAATTTTGCTACCAAGCCAATAAAAATAAAATAATTACTGTACATTGCACTACTACAGACTTCTGGATTATCATGAATAATCAGAGATATCTAAACTTTTTATCACTGTGGCTTGTATTGACTTTGCCAGACTCAGATGAACTTTTCTGAATATATGTCAGGTATAATTAATCAATAATGCATGAGGGGGTGTGGAATATGGCCAATATATCATGGCTAAGATCTTTTCTTATGCATGACGAATTGTGGACACAGCACTTGCTATATGGAAAATTTATAACAAACCTCAAACATGCCTTTTTACATTTAAAAACAGTTTCCAGTGCAATTGGGGCAATTAAAAGTGTTTTGATGTCATAACCGTTTCATACGGTGTCAAATACCATCAGCCAATCAGCATTCAGGGTATAAATCATCCAGTTTATGCATTAGGTTAGAGGTAGATTCTTCTAGCACAAAGCAATTTAGCACAGAGACTGGGTGATTTTACAATACTGCTTGCGTGATCCATAACATTACATGAGACCTCAACAGTAGCAGTCACAAATCAAATGTGCGTAATAAGATAGCTTAATAGTTTCACTTGTCATTCATGTCCACATATAGTGATGATGCCAGTTTGAATTGGTGGACATTAATGCTCAGGAGAATATAAGCAAATCGCAGCTGAGTAAAACAACTGCAAAGATCTGTGACGCCTGCTGCACTACATTGTGTTGAGGCGGAGAAAGTATCTCATCCCCTTTACCTAACCAGCTGTGGCATTCAGGCTACACAGGGACCCTGCAAACAGATTGGTAATAAAAGTGTTGGATATATCTGGAGTTTGCTAAGGGGTGTGTAGAACACTGACAATCTGTGTTTATTCAGATTTTTTTCAGGTAAATGTGCAGCACTCTGAAGATTTTACTCAAACAAGAGTAAAAAGAGGTATCTGGTAAAAGAAACGACATATGTATTAGTTCATGTTCACATCTTGTTATGGTAAACTGCAAACAAAATGAAAGATGCAATTCCACAAATTCAACATTTATAAATGTTTTTAAGCTATTCAGATTCATATTCTGTCAGTGAATATTATGTTGTGTCTTTGACATTAAATTATTGTTTGAATGTGCACCTTACAACCATATTTCTGTAACTGGCAACATTGTGAAGAAGTGGATCAATCAAAAATATAAGAGCAATAACAGTAGTTTTGCAAGCATACAAATGAACAGGCTATGAGAATAATTCCACAGATAAAATATTTAAGATTCATAACATTTTCAGAAAATATTTCCTTAAACATAGATTATTTATCAAATGGATTGGAATTATTTTTCCCCGAACTACAATTTCACATGTTCACAGTCAGTATGAAGGATTAGGCTACATTTGTTGTTCACTTTCAATATAAATGTGATACATCAGGTCTCTCTGTCTGTATCTTCTCTGCATAAGAAATTAGGGTTTGCTTTCTTTTCATTTCACAGCCCTTTTAGTTAAGTAGTTTATCTTCGTTTGATGGCTTGGAACAATCCATCCTCCTCTTCATCACAATCCAGATGTTTTTAATGGGGCTGAATTAAACAAAAATTGTGGTAGTCTTGGGGGTCCGTGTGGCGTAGTGAGCTAAGTCGCTGCATTGCAGGACAGTCTATGTCATGATAGTCAGTGGTTCAAGCCTGACTATGTGTTCTCTGACTTTCCCCGGACCTCCTGCATGAGGCAGCGCAAATTAGCATATTGCTGCCCAGGTTTTGGGTTAGATAAGTCAGATAATCTATCTGGCCACGTCACTATCCAGCAACTCTTTGTGTTCAGATCAGGCACCAGTCAATTAAATTGCAGAAGTGTAGTCGATGAACGTTATCATCCCGTGCATGACCTGACTAAAGACCCTAGTGTTGGATGAGCAGTGTGACAAGAATTGGCGGCTGGGCGACATGTGTTTGGATGAATTATGTGCACGCCCCTCGCCATCCCACAGATCTGTCCAAGGAGGTTGCGGAGCTGCCGACAAGGCAGGGTTAGTGGGAATTGGGAGAGGAGGAAAATGGGGAAGAAAAAATTGTGTTGGTCTTTACATTTTTTTCAGAGCTGTATATAGTTCATACAACTGAAGCCATTTTAGAAAAATATGTTATCTCTGGAACTCATTCAATAAAGTGTGCATGAAGTACAGCCCACAGAGAGTAACTAGACAAGTACCAATTTTTTAAAACGTTTTTTTACACGTCAAAGTAAGGCTAGTTACAGTTAGTCCAATAATAATCCAACCATATTAAAATCAGTTTTTCTTCAGCCTGGGACATGTATTATTAAAATGCTATGTTCAGTTATAATGATCTGCAAAGTTATTCTGTCCTCTTACAACAAATATCTAATTCATGATATCGCTGCAGTAAAAAGCAAAAATAGATTTGTTCCACTGTGCTAAAAATTCAGGCTGACATGATGTTTACAACAATAGTAGCAACAAAGACATGCACATTTTTATTCATGTGACAGCAGAACATTTCCTCAACAACTAGATGCAGATTGCAGGGACTGACATCAGGACAAGGGTGTAATATCAGACGTTTTTAAGTGTTCGGGAGCACATCCGAAAAGGCTTTAGACACTACGATAACGCATTGTAGTCAATGTGGTGACTAAGCAAAATGTATCTGTACAGGAAATAAATAAAGCCATAAAATCCAAAAAAGAGCAGAAATATGTCCAAATGTGAAATGTGTGAACTTCCCCTTTAGTCTGTTTAGGTAGTATATACTATGCGGTCATACAATATTTTTTACAGCATCATTCTATTCCACCATTTATTCAAAAATTAATCAAAAGCCCCATTTCAGTTTTTGAATACTTCAGGTCTACAGTGTGATGTGATTGCATGGTGGGTTTGTCACTCGTTGTGACACTCATTTGGTGAATGTGTAATAATTTACCAATCTACCTCAAGTAGAAAATGGACTCTTTGATTAGCACTGATTTGCACAAAAGCACAGACACAGGGGCAGTGAAATATTATGATGTTCAGACTACACACTCCAATCAATTAATAGCCCCTTACAAGACTGTAAAATTGTATTAGCCACGTACTCTCACAGTGTAACTTTGGACCACATACGATACCTGTTTAGATCACAACACTTGGCATAACAATGACTCTACATTTGGTACCTCCTGGTCAGCTCTGCTCTCAGCAGACTTCTTTAGCTGGACTAGACTGTGCTGGCCTGCTTGTCTACATACAGCTGCTAGCTAAACACGTGCAGGCTCAAACTAGCCATTCCAGCTGCTAGCCTGACTAGGGCATGGACAAGCTAGTTTCTAACTGCATGGCAGAATGACTTTTTGCACTCCAAAGTACACTGTCTTTCTATCTTTCTTTCTGTCTTACCCTCCCCCAGTTTCATCAGACTCTGAACTCACCGTGGGCCACCAGAGTGTTGTTTATCTTCTCTTGCCAGGGAACCAGTCTCTTCAAGTACTTCTGCTGGCTGTTGATTAATGCTGTTGGAAGACTGGTATAAACAACCTTGACCAAGCCAGCGTGCCTGAGATCAGAATATTTGTAAACAGTGGACATATAGAAGACATAGTAGGTAAAATCTCGGCCAGTTGAAAGCAGCCGTCTCAAATCAACTCTAACCTCATCCTCAGGCTGTTGTACCCAGCACACGTAATCTGGGCGTATCAACCATTTACAGTTGGCCTTACAGGGACTTGAAAACAAATTATATGTTGGATGATTTTAAGTTTTTTTCTTAATTGTTATTTTTAGCAAACAAAAATGCAAGGTGCAGTGTAGCTCTAAATGTACATGTGTTTCTGTGGGGAGACAAAATAATTTACGTACAACAGGCACTGTATCAAAGGCCAAGTTTGGCAAACTGTTCCACCAGTCTATTTAAGATTTTAGGTGGAAGTGTATGGAATAGTTAATAGTTTATCAGTAGTTCAGTAACCTGAGAGGAATTTACTGCAAAATCGGTAATGTTATGTTCAAGTCAAATTAAAAGGCAAGCTCTGTATTACCTACAGAAGAATGATTTCATGTTCACCGACAGGTCGAACTTATAATGCATTCTTATATAAAGATGCTGAGGCTAAACCGGTAATCATGTGATGCATTCCCACTACTGTATCATTATTACAGTAAGAATCTTGCAATAATGGTACTATTGTCACCAAAATTAAAAAGTTGTAAAAGGCATTGACGATCAGTTTCATCTCATAGCCTAAAGAACAATGTAACATGGCGTGTTGAGTATGAAACTAGCGTCTTAATGAAACTAGCAAGGCTTATAAGAGTCTACCACATATCCATCTACACATACCGCAGGTCACTTTGAATCAAACTGGCCATAATGCTGCAGGGAAGTTGTCAAAGCAGTAGTTGGAAAAGGTGTTTGATGTGTTGAAACATCAAGCAGATCATTTCAGTCACAGAGCCCAAATAATGGCTATTTCCATGTGACACTGCTTAACATAAGGAACACAGAGTCTTACTTCATGTGACTGTCCAATTAGATTATTCTAGGAGTAATGTCAGTTTGTGACACATGGTTGAAAGAATGTTTCATGTAAATAGTCAAAGGGACCATGACTTTGGCTAATTACATTGCCCTCAAAGCATTTTCGTTTGTAAATAATTTTCCTGTGTGAAAACATATTACAAAATGGTAATCCTGCTCAAATTATATTACAATGACTCATTTGTATTGTAGGTCTGTTGCTCCCATCCAACAGGGTGATGTAATGCATGTCCACCACAGATCATCTGTCAGAACTCAAAACACGCAAAAAAGACAAGGGCTTACGGTGCTGAATAAACTCAGGGTGATTTTGTAAAGCACCCAATTTTGGGATTTTCAGGATGATAAAGCATTCAAATTCCTCTGTGGACTCCCTTTTGGATTTTTTTTATTTTTTTTCAAAAATCTCCCTTTTGGAAAACAACGTAGAGTTAAATACTGTCCCTTAAGCGTAACTGAAGCAAAACAAAAATCCAGTTAATTACATTTCTACGACGACATGTTCTTGTTGCTTTTTTCCTACACCCACAAGCAGCTTCAAAAATTACACAGCCAGCTTTTCAATTACCTTTAAAGACATTTTGAAGAAGGTAAGTGAATATTTTTTCTAATGCATTGAGATATACATAGAAAGGACCCTGCTTTATCAAACAGAAGGTGAAGGCAAATTGAAGTTAGAGGTAATTATGTCCAATACCACATGGGCAGTCGCTGCTACACCAGTGTTCATATGTCAATATGTGGGGGAGTTTAGGGTACTAGAGCGTGTAGTGTATAGTGTCCCCTGTTGGCACCCCGCAGAAGTACACTACAAACAGCAAGCAACAGCAATTTTCGATCATTGTGGGTTGACAGTATAAGGATTTATCTTTGCAATTGTCGAATATGTGATGGAGGGTGATTGAAAGTAATTAAGTTAAAAGTAATTGGAATCTGAAATCCTATTTTGAATCATAGAGCTGTTATTATACAACTGAGGCACATAATTTTGTATCTGTTTAATTGATAAAATTTGAAAATATATTGAATATATTGTAAGTTCATCAACTATAGTATTTAATTGAGAATTAATTAATGATATTATTTAAATGGAAATAGAAATCATGCTTTTAACGCATCTATGCAATGGTAAGTTATTGGCTGAGAGACTGCAAATTGACTTTCATTTTGAACATTTGCATTAGTGATAGAATCTAAAATGAAATCACAATACCAACATATTGTCAAACACCTTGACCAAGTCAAATGTCTCTTCTCTCTTATGTTAGTACTGTAGGTGCTCGCTCTTGCTGTAAGGAAAACATTACATACTGTACATATATTTGATTCTAATTGAGAACTGTACATGTTTGTTGCCTGTCTAACATGTATTTTACCCTGCAACATCTTTATCCAAAGGGCACACAAGGGAAACCAATCAATGGGCTTTATTATTTTCCCTTAGGTTTCTGTTCAGATTGGTGCTATCCTGGGGTCCCTGTAATGGACAGTTCTCCAATCTCTCTTGCTCTAATTGAGATGATGACGTTGGCATGAAAGTAATACTCATTTCATGCCTGTAGAACATTGGTTTATCATAGGGGCTCTTATTAAATCTGGACTCTAATTTTCCCTTTCTCACTTAGGGAGCTTTTATGATTATGGTTACCAAGGTGACGTTAGACACTGCTTCAGCAAACACTGCTGGTGTCACTGTGGCAAATAACAGTGAGATTAAGGTGAGTACAACCAGGGAAAATTGCATGCCATTACTGTTAATATTTACTCATTAACAAATCCAGCCAACTAGACGGATACTTGCACAATTCCTAATTTTTCAAATCAACCACTGAACATACTCTTCATTATGACACTGCCAATCATTGTTCACTCTTTCTCTCTTTAAAGGATTTTGAAGTGAGATGAAATTATGTGCATCACATTATGAGAGTATCTCCTTTAAATAAAAAAGTACTCTCCCCCATTACTTTTTATATAGAAACAATTACTTAGATGGTTGTGTTTTACTTCATCTAAGTGATACCGTTTAAGGGATTTGGAAGAAGCTGGTTGAAGAGAATGTTATGTAATTATGTGGGTACTTTATTGTAAGTCTTGAGTTCTGAGTCTATATGTTACTTGAACGGTTCGCTGTAACATTTAATAGACCATATAGAGAGTGTTGTGGAATGAAAATGAATGTTTAGTGGCAGGAAATGTATTCATGTGTCAACACTACAACACTACTCTAAACATGCCAAAATAATTAAAACAGATATAAGGGTGCAAATGAATAAACTTTACAGTGTTCGCATATACCACTTTAACACCAAAATGTTATTTGTATTACTTCATATACTGTAGGTGTGAAACTCAGTTTGTGAGACTGAATTTATGTTATGTAGCCTAACAAAGAGCTGAAAAACAACATTGAAATTTTGAACCTGCTGAACCATATTAGAGATGACAAAGCATAGATCAAAGCATAGATCAGTATGCTGAGTTCAGTAGAAGAGCATGTCATGTGATTTCACTCAGATGACAACTACAGACAATATGTATGCTACACACCAAACCCATTGGGACAATTAAGGACATATGTGTGGCTAACATGTTTAAGTTGATTTGATTACTATCAACCCCTTTTTTTGTTAATCATTGTAATTTCTGAATACCAGGTCACTATGGCAATATGCTTAATGCACAAAATTTTCCTCAAAACCGGAGTTGTGCCTGAGAAATCATACCATGTGTGTATAACGTCTTTACTAACAGTAGGGGACATACCCACAGGCTGTCATGGGGGATAACAGGTGAAGACTGGGCAGTTGGAGGCAACAAGAAAAGCCAGTGCTTCCTTGAATGCAACCAGTAGCAGCAGAGAACGTGAGACCTGAAGTGATGGTTTTCCATAGAGTTCCATTTTGAGAAGTATCTGTGAGACACAGACTGCCTGAATCTGTGGCACACTCAGATTTACTGTGAAATGGCTTGATTTTTTTGTCCTATTTATATTCAACATTGATTTCTCCACGCGAATGATTCACGTTAAGATCCCTTCTAATAAGACAATCCTATACAAACCTTCCTTGTAGAGTATGAAATAGGATATAGGCACCTACTAACTGTACATGACAAGCTGCCTGTATTTTTTTGCTTCTGTTTTTCCTCCAGTCAACATCCAACTCTCATCAACATTCTACGTGTAATCAAACCAGTATCTGTCTTACATTCCCACCAGCTGGCACAAAGCCCTGATAATCCATCTGAAAAAAAATAGATCCATGATATAACCACTGAGTAGTAGAATGGCAGGAATGACAGACAGAAATGGCATGTCAGTGACACAAAGAAAGCTAATAAATATTTGTTAGGTAGCCTAGCATTAGCAGACCCGAACAATTTAGAGTTAAGACCAACATTTACGTTCCTCTTAATTGCTCATGAGTAGAATAACTTGCTATGGGGAGGAAGCAGGATCAACAGACATCACGAAGGGCAGACACGTGCGCAGCGGTCGACCCTCGAACATTTGCACCCGAAGCCAGAGTCGAAGGTTTATTTAAGCCTTGAGGCCGCCTTCTGCCAAGCCTGTAATCCCACTAATCTCAACCACATTGCCCGAGAACTTGCAGAGATTCAAACGAACCCCATACAGCCAGGCACCCAATGGCTCTCTCAATCCCAGCAGAATGCATCAACGCGCTTGGTTAGGCAGGCGTCCACGGCCGCTTAACACAAACACACCAATGAACCTACTTTGTTGGGGTGTAACAGAGTTTGCTGGTGGACGTGGCTGTGGGTGGTGGCAATTGGGAAAAGGGAATGTTTCGCTGCTGAATCCCTTCCGCTCATGGCCCTTGCGTGCGAGGCAGGGTGTGTTCATTGATGCCAACTATTGAATTTCAGACACAGAGGGGCTTCTGGCTTGCCGGGTGGCACTGCTCTGGCTACAGCAGAGAGAGAAGTGGTGACCCAGAATAACTTAACCCAACAACTACTTGGAAAGTACGATGGAATAATCAGGGCTATTATCTACTGGTTTATCTCTCGCTCACTTCTAGTTGGACAAACACAGAGACAGTTTGCAGCAGAGTGAACATTGAGCTATCAGCACAGATATACCGTACTCAGTGAGCCTCTTAACTAGTCTGTTGCCCAAACAGCTAGCACTACCATAACAAACAAAACATATGAGCAGAAACAGGCTATGTGTGAAATCCTAGGCTGACAGACATTGAGAGAGAGAGAGAGAGAGAGAGAGAGAGAACATATTAATCTGTCTCAAGATAAATTGACAAGCAAACTGCTTCATGACTTTTCAGATACTTTATTCCCTCAGAAAAAGACAACAGTGTATTGTGGACACAGACAACAGCATATTTGTGTATAGGCTCAATATGTTCCCATAATGCTCTCCGGCGGGGTGCAATGCAGTGCAGCAAGGTTGATCCCATCCCAACATCCATCCTGGGACGCTGCGTTCCCCATTGCTAACTCCCTGACATTTCCATGAACCATGCACGTGAAATGTTGCACAATAATTGATGTTGATCCTAGCATGTGTTCAGACTACAAATTAAGAAGGAAAAGGTTATCATAATATTTAGCTAGTCCAATTTGTCGAAGTTGAACTGCTCCCTGTGGGGGCATTAAAATGAAAAATAGAACTTGTAACATTTAAGATTATACTAAAAGGGATGGCAATATTGCTGAAATATTTGAGAGAGTGGAGTACACATTTGACACTTGGCGGCCAGCTGTCGGGATGTAAGGCTGATCTAGATGGGGAACGGAGGCCTTCCAAGCCCAGCATCTGAAGGGCGTCTCAGAGTGTGATGCACAGTGCAGGGTTCAGCCTAAATACATGTGCCATTGTGGATTGGTTGCACCTAATCGAACCACATTTAACCAAACCCAAACTACTGTGAAAAAAAAATGTATTTCACTTTCATTTACTCAACTCAATGCTAACTTTTAAAATATCTGTATTCATTGGATTCAAACCTATTTGGCACTTTATTTCTTAGCCATGTCATAAGATACATAAGTATTGAGTGATTAATAGTACTTGGGTCCATTAATGGAGCTGTTATATCTAGTGGCTGATGTTAATAGATATGAAACATTTGATTGATATAATACTATTTCAAAGTTGGATTTCTAAGGATATTATTAACTATTTCTATGTAATTTATTCATTAATAATCTATTATTTAATTGGAGCTGCATATCTATAAAGCTGTCGTTTTACATTCTAATGTTCTGTTGGTCAACCTAGTGACCTTTAGCAGTATAAATTAATTAGAGAAGTAACATTTGTGAAATGTATAGCACATTTAAATATATTTCCTCTTCTGACAAAAATGTAAAATACGTATACCGTACACAAATGTGGGCTGTCACATTTTATTTGTCATTTTTAAAACTCACGAGTGAAACATGCTAGAGTATATACTTTTTGGCTTCCCAATAAAGTGGCAATGATTCAATGACTGTAATGTTCATGAAGATATTCCCTTATTAAATTCTGCTTTAGTAGTGACAGTATTTACCAATAAGGGCCTATAATGGATTGATACTTCGAATGGCATGACATTGACTATTTGTTTCATTACATAAACCCTTCTGATGGAAATTAAAACATGCAGAGACAGTTATGGTGGCAGAAACTACTGGTCGGAGTGTTGGCCCAATTACTGACTGGATGTACGTTCAAATCCCTCAGCCAATAAGACCCTTATGAAAACATATCATACTTGAATAGTATTTTGGTCAGTTCCAAGGCAATGATACCATAGTACTGGTGCAAATACCATGTTTTTCTAGCTGTGACAGTTATGAAAAAACATTTTTATTTTTTGGATTGCACAACCATGGTATTATTTTTCATGTAAATGTACAGTACATCTGCGTAATTTAGCCAAAACATAAGTAACATACTGGAACAACCAGGTGCAAATGCATGGTATTCTGAATTTACAAACAATCAGCTCTAGGATTAGATATAGCAACCTTTATGGTTATTAAGTTACGCTATACCTGTTAGTGCTAAGATAAAACATAAGCTTATATATTTAGGGTATAACAGTGCTATTATTCTTCTAAGGTAAATTCATGGCAACCTTCAATGTTGCAGTTATACTGTATACTATTGCATAAAGTTCTTGGGTGGTCAGATGGGTTGCTGGTTTGATTGCTTCCATGTGCAAGGCACTTTACTGTAAGTTACTCCAGGGAGAATGTAACTGTACCTAATGTAAGTCGCTCTGGATAAGAGAATCTGATAAATGACAAAATGTACAGTATCTCACAAATGTGGGTACAACCCTCGCATTTTTGTAAATATATGATTATAACTTTTCATGTGACAACACTGAAGAAATTACACTTTGCTACAATGTAAAGTAGTGAGTGTACAGCTTGTATAACAGTGTACATTTTCTGTCCCCTCAAAATAACTCAACACACAGCGAGTAAGGTCTAAACCGCTGGCAACAAAAGTGAGTACACCCCTAAGTGAAAATGTCCAAATTGGGCCAAATTAGTCATATACCCTTCCCGGTGTCATGTGACTCGTTAGTGTTACAAGGTCTTAGGTGTGAATGGGGAGCAGTTGTGTTAAATTTGGTGTTATCACTCTCACACTCCCTCATACTGGTCAATGGAAGTTCAACATGGCACCTCATGGCAAAGAACTCACTGAGGATCTGAAAAAAAGAATTGTTTATAAGAAGGGTATAAGAAGATTGCCAAGACCCTGAAACTGACCTGCAGCACGGTGGCCAAGACCATACAACGGTTTAACATGACCGGTTCCACTCAAAACAGGCCTAACCATGGTCGACCAAAGAAGTTGAGTGCATGTGCTCAGCATCATATACAGATGTTGTCTTTGGGAAATAGACGTATGAGTGCTTCCAGCATTGCTGCAGAGGTTGAAGGGGTGGGGGGTCAGCCTGTCAGTGCTCAAACCATATGCCCAACACGGCATCAAATTGGTCTGCATGGCTGTCGTCCCAGAAGGAAGCCTCTTTTAAAGATGATGCACAAGTTAACAGTTTGCTGAAGACAAGCTGACTAAGGACATGGATTACTGGAACCAAAAGGAGCTTTCCGACCGGAGGGATTTTTGCAGTTCCTAGAACATAAAGTTCCTATAACACCTTTTTCTGGTGTTCCGACTGGACCAATTTGGGGATTATTACGTTCGTTGGACCGCAGTTCCTGTAACTCTTTTAGCTCCTACTTCAGGGCAGGGTCTTTCCCTTTTCCCTTTTCCTAGGTCTACGTTGAATGGTCCAACTTATCAGTCATGCCGTCTGTAAATATAGCCATGCCATCTGTGTTAGCAAAACCTTGAATTATTTGACTACGTAATTTACTTTGAGAATGGACGGAATGCTGAACTCGAACGCTGTTCAAACTCCATTATGAGCATCCTGGCAAGGCACAACAGGATTGTATGCGGTTGTATGCGGTTGTATGTGGTGCTACGCTAAACTCTAGTGACGATGCTATAAAGACCGTTGTTGTGCTTGCGTCACTCCCTTATCCCTCCTACCAGTTCCTATGGCCACTTGGCCAGTGTGAATGCAAATAGCAAAACTGGTTTTGGAGAAGAGTAGTTAGTAGAACTGTTTAGAAGTGGACTGTTCCTTTAACTACGTTCCTGTAACTAATTGTTCAGAGCGCTCAAGATCAACAAATTTGGTTCAGATGGTGTCAAGCATATGTGGCAGCCACCAGGTGAAGAGTACAAAGACAATTTTGTCTTACCTACAGTAAAGCATGGTGGTGGGAGTGTCATGGTCTGGGCCTGCATGAGTGCTGCCGGAACTAGGGAGTTACGGTTAATGGACCTTTAATGCCAACATGTACTGTGACATACTGAAGCAGAGCATGATCCCCTCCCTTCAGAGACTGGGCCACAGGGCAGAATTCCAACATGATATTGACCCCAAACACAACTCCAAGATGACCACTGCACTGCTAAAATAGCTGAGGGTAAAGGTGATAGACTGGCCAAGCATGTCTCCAGACCTAAACCATATTGAGCATCTGTGGGGCATTCTCAAATGGAAGGTGGACGAGCGCAAGGTCTCTAACATCCACCAGTTCTGTGATGTCGTCATAGAGGAGTGGAAGAGGACTCCAGTGGCAACCTGTGAAGATCTGGTGAACTCCATGCCCAAGAAGATTAAGGCAGTCCTGGAAAATAATGGTGGCCACACATAATATTGAGCTTTGGGCCCAATTTGGACATTTTCACTTAGGGGTGTACTCACTTTTGTTGCCAGCCATGTAGACCTTAAAGGCTGTGTGTTGAGTTATTTTGAGGGGACAGCAATTTACACTGTTATACAAGATGTACACTCACTAATTTACATTGTAGCAAAGTGTCATTTCTTCAGTGTTGTCACATGAAAAGTTAGAATAAATTATTTACAAAAATGTGAGGGGTGTATTCACTTTTGTGAGATACTGTAAATGTAAACTCTGATAACAGGTTGCGGTAAAAAAATAAAAGACAAAATCTTTCTAAACCTCCAGTGCATTTTTCATAAAGGAGGTTAAACGTTTTTGATAAACAGGTGGGTAAAGTTACTTTCATCGACCTCAAACTAAACGCTTACAAATTTGTTCAATCATAGTTTAAGGCTAAAACATTTACATTTTGGCCTATGGAAAGGTCATACTTTAACCTACAGTGAAGTACTGTATCTTGGCTAGAACATGAATAAACTAAATCCAACGTTGTGAGACATTGACTCTTACGTATGTCATATATCCCAATAAATACAAAAAAGTATGATTGTTTTTTTGGTGTATTATGGGTAAATGCATGTAAACCATGAAGAATAAAGCTGTGAAATCTATATTGCATGAACCAGTGTGATATTGTTTAGGGGACATACAAACAACTCATTATCAATATTTTGTTCATATTTCTCACTATTTTCTTATACATTTTTAAAAACCCAGGCATTTCCCCCTTCCAAAAATGATTGTGTTTGTGCAGAATGATTACCTACATCATTAAGATTTGGTATTTTGTCATTTTCACTTCCTGCTTCCTGTCTGCAATGTTTTTTTAGTAAAAAATATAGTCGCCGAAAAACGACTCTGCAACGGTACCAAGCATGTACGGCACATATCCGTCGATAGACCTAGAATTAAAGTGCATCTAAGAAGTCTAAAGAATTCCTACGGTCAGTCTGCACGTTTAAAAGTTGTTTTGATGTGTTCGTTTGAAACCTGACAGGGGGAATAAACGCATGAACAGTTTCTAAAGATACGTGTTCAGCATCTAAGGATAGCATGCACAATTGGGCAAGATAACAGTAGCCTACAATGTGGACAGGATTTTCAAACAAAAATAACAAAATCTAATTAGGAAAATAATATTCAGGCTATAGTGGTTTTTTAAACAGGCCTGAAGGCTCATCTACAACCGGTGTTGTGTGTAGGCAATTTTAGTTTACAAGAGTTGGGCTACGTTTTAAAAGTTGCCTCCTGCTGTAGTCACTCACTGACCGGTTCCCCCACGATTGTTGTAGGAATGTGTTTGGAGTTGCAGAATGAGTGACCGAGGGCAGAATACAACTGCAGGTGTACATTCTTCAGACAGCGACCTAACTTTCACTCAACACTACGCTATTTCCGCGCGCTAATGGATTCATTCTGTTCACATTGGCTCGTGAGACTAGTCGCTTAAGTCCCGAGCTCATAGAAACAACACGATCTATAGACTGATCTATAGGAAAAAATGTACTACGTGTTGTTGTGTCAAATAAACACCAATGGGCACATTACCAACTCATTAATGGTCAGTCTAATGGTGCATTCTATATTCAAAGTTGAGTAACTCTTTTCAAATGATCCCTTGAGAACGACATGAAAAGGAAAACAGACTTGACACATAATCAATATCACAGGAGTAATCAAAGGCATCACTAAACTGTGTAGAGAGAGAAAGACCACATGCTGTGTAGGCTAGTCTAGTGTAGCCTGTACATAAAAAAGTGTAATTTGGTTAGTACTATCTATGTTTTCACAATGTACAATGTATTTATGAATAACAGGTCCACATAAACAATTTTATTTGGCTGCATGCACTGTATGTATCCTACAGCGTACACTGGTCTGTTGAAGGGAAATTAGCCTATGATTTATGTAAACCATTTAAAATAGACTATAGGCAATTCATGTAGCATCTTTATTGTTTTCTGTGTGCAAACATGGAATAGGGTGGAGTAGGAGTATTTGTCTGTTTTCTTTCTTGTTGTCTAACAGAAGTACTAAATAATTTAGACGTGGGAAACTGTTATATTTGTTTTGCTTTTGGTGGAAATATTTGTGCCAACAGTGACAGAATGAATAAACGAGTTACTAAGGCAACAATCCCATGAAATCTTTTCTCTAACAGAACATATGGTTTATCATCGGTACAACTTGTGATATCTCATTAGCATTTAAACTAGGCTACATTTCTTCTGATCCGAGCTAATAAACGTTGTCGACAGCGTTCTTTTGAATAAAATGCGACAACCCCTCTTCAGTGCACACAGAAATACTATATAGCACATGTAGATTAATTCATGATATGTGAACTTGATTTGTTTGCTATTCAAGGAGATATTAGCAGTCACTACATTGGTTTCGTCCTTACTATCTTATTTCGTTCACCATTCCCCCTGATTTCATTATCAATGACATTTCTATTACATTTTCTTTGTTTTGGCATTTACCAGCGCTGTGATCTCGAAGTATTTTATTTATCTCATAGGATATTATTGTCATTTTTGGCCACAAAATATACGATAAATGTATTTTAACGAACTAATCTTGTATGCGTTACAAACACTTATTTCAAAGGAACGGCATAAAGATATGTGATATTTAAATTTGGTGTTATCATTTTAACCGCAGAAAAAGATTAGACTAATAGCCTAATAATAATAATAACAGTACCATTTCTTTTTATAAATAAGCTAGCTAAAACCAATAAATCAGGTACATTTATAAATAATAATAAAACATAAGAACAATAGGCTATTTGAAAGTTAATACAATTACGTACGAAAAGAACAATAATAAACTAGCAAATGTCATTCTTATTTCAAGTGCCGGAATAGGCCTAAAAGTAATTGCTCAAGCTTTTGATTTTCGTTTCATTAGTCCCGCAAATCCTTGGGGGACTACACTACAATTTTCGTTACATTATTGTAGCCGCATGTGAAGAATAATAAAGCACAGCCAAATTAGACATCCTCTAGTAACAACTGAATATCCTGCTTTTCCTAAATATAACGCTGACATAATAAAACATATTTTATTGTATATATCTATATTTGAAAGTATGATATTTGGATGTTTGTAATAATATTGGTATTAAATCAATGGTCTTATAAATGTGTAAATTCCAACATCATCATCGTCTTGTAAGAAGGAGACCGTCTGTTCGGTCTTTTCCTCTTCCCATAGACCACATTACTCATGTTGAGTTGTCCATTCTTCAATCTTGTCTTGCATCTATAGCTTTCAGATGGCAAGGTGTGAAAACCTCAAATATTATTATTAACTGTGCATGGCAGTGCGCATTATTTCCTATTGTATTCGCATAGGCTGAACATAAAATAGTTAAAGCAGATTAACTAAGCGGTTTCTTATTGGCTACTCTTAATTTAAAGGTATCATTAAATTAACTAGGTTATTGAATTTGGAGCTCGGTAGTAGGCGAGTTTCAATTAATATAGATGTAGGGTGTGTCAAGCATTCAGTAGTTCATTATTAGAATTTTCAATAAACATTTCGTTTACAGCCTACGTTTTAGCAAATTAGGCTATTGTATGGGTATAATTTACTGCCATTCAATTTTTTTTGTTTCAGTTTGACTGGGTTTAGGCAACAATTACAAGAAGTTTGTGCTCTGGTAGACAACACAATCAAGGACTCAAGACACAAGAGTGGCTATGTTAACTGTTTGTGCAATATAATTCATGCTTTAGTCTAGCAAGGAACTCGAGAGATTGATATCAACAACATGTATTTTTATTTACCACATTTCTTAATTCTGTATGTTTTCCTTGTGGCCCTTGGTACACAAATACAGAGGTGGCTAGACATGGACCCTGATCCATTGACAGACACGGAAAACATTTTGTATTGAGCGCCATCATCTGGTAGAATATAAATTGTTGTACATTCAACAGTAGGTGGACATTTTCAAGGTGCCAGTAAAAAAACAGCCTACCTGTTCTGTTCCTTTCTGCTTTCACAGCATGTAAAAACTGTTATTGTTTAATAACACAAAATTAATTGATTAGGAATCAGTCACCGATGTTGGCCTTTGCGCCTAATAACCAAATCAACCATTCAATGTTCATTGTCATATCTGTTAGTGCATTACAGCTAATTTAGTTTATTTATGGTTTTATCCTACCTCTGTTTAGACGTTCTCTGACCACTATGATATGGTCTTTTTTCCACCATGCCCTTCTTCATACATCCACCTGAACTTAGGATGAAATGGAAAGCATGGTTGCCATCTTGAAAATAGGTTTTCAACAATTTGTTTACAATTTTCTTAAGTCCTGCTGCCAGTGTGCTAGACACAATATCTTTGTGACCAACGTTGCATTGGTATTAGTTTGCTTGTGAACCCATTTTGTATGGTGGTTGTATAATGGTGCAATAATGAATAATTATTTTACTGTTCAATTATTTTCTGGATACCATGATTAATGTTTTTATGATGTCCAATGTGCTGTTTTTTTATATAAATATAAAAATGGGGTAAGAAATAGGAACTTAATTTTCTTAAAAAAAGAATCACCTTAAAAATATGCTTTAAAATTCTTTATTTAAATGTATAGCCAGAGAATTTAATTTATTCCCTGCAGGCAATAATTCATTTAAAGTAGGTTGCAATGCTGTAAAGAAACACACTTTACTGTAGCCACGTTCAGCATCACATTATTAACTGTCAGCACTAGATTGAAAAAGCAGCTAGCTCTTAATAAAGACAAATGCTTCAGGTATTCTACATTCACTGTTTCTCTGTATCCATCTCTCAGTATTCTGACTCCATCCTACAGAAGCCTACGATGGCAAATCAACCTCTCTTTCTATCTTTGTAATTTCACCATCCAGCTTTACGGTTTTTGTATGAATTCCCATCACCTCAATGTATACAGATAGGCTACATTAAGTTAAATAATACTTTAATAATAATATCTGTTCTCACTGAGGAACTCTGAGGTTAGCCCTGAGCTGTCTCGTTGGGTGGTACCCAATCACAGTGAAACACATCTCATTTTGGTATTTTCACTAAGGGCCCAATTAAATCAAGATCTGCTTTAGCCAAAATTGGTATCAAACTGGTTTGGCAATGTCTGAAGGGCCTTAGAGTTGTCAAATCTACAATCAGTCTGGTGAGCTTAAACCGGACTCTACTCTTCGAATAAGCTGGCAGACATCCTTTTAATTTGGTCTGATGATATTCAATGTTCGTGCCATTGTGTCAATAGGCTACACAGCGTACACTTTCTCTTTTTGAATGTCTAATGCTAGTGGGACAGGTGTGGCTTCATGACAACTACAAGAGAAGCCATTCACTGATTTGACAGCTCTGATGCAGTTACACCTTCGACATGCCAAAACACCAGCTACATGGATGTCGGCTATTGCCAGTTAATGCTTGATTTGCTGAAATCACGGCTTAAATCACATAGGTACTTTTTTGCTGGGGGGGATTACTTACTTCTCTTGAGTAATAAAGTATCCAAATATGGACTCACACCCAGAATATTCCAGGATTACAAATGAGATTCTCTTTGTTGAGGCAGTTAGGCAATACACCTGGTTCACTCGTGTTTATATTTACAGTATTCTTTGTGAGATAGGCAGTTAGTTTAAAAGGCAGTGTATGGATATTACCGTAAGTCCCTAGTTTGTGTCTGTGAGTGGAGTTGTCCGCTGTGCTGTGTTTTAGAATGAGTGAGGCAGCTCTTAAAGTGGCTTGGGCGTAAGTGTACAGTGTACAGTACTGCAACATGTTGTCTAGCCCTGCGTCTACATCACACTGACTCTGTTGCTTAAGACCGTCATTGTGTCCTCCGACTCCGGGTCAAGTTCCAAGCCCTCGCTGACGTCTGCGTGTGGGTTGACCAGGTGGGCGGGATACGTCAGGCCGTGCTGCTCGGCGAAGCGTTCCCAGCGGGTGTCGTCACTCTCGTGCGTGATGTAGCGCTCATTCATCTTACACTCTAGGCCACGCAGGTCAAGCCACATTTGATAGTCCTGAGCATCAGACAGCATCAGAAGGGAAACTATAGTTAGCATTATCTTACAATAGCAACAATGTTCATGTGACAGGGTCATATAACATTGGACAACTTTGGCGGCTGTTTGATGACAAACTAATTTACATAATCTAACTTGTTCTAAGGCAAACCTGTAGCCATGTATGTATGAGACCTAGTGTAGCTACTGATATCTGACACACTTGCTGTACCTATGGATGTTTGACACACTTGCTGTATCTATGAATGTCTGACACACTGTACCTATGAATGTCTGACAAACTGTACCTATGAATGTCTTACACACTGTACCTATGAATGTCTGACAAACTGTACCTATGAATGTCTGACACACTGTACCTATAAATGTCTGACACACTGTACCTATAAATGTCTGACACACTGTACCTATGAATGTCTGACACACTGTACCTATGAATGTCTGACACACTGTACCTATGAATGTCTTACACACTGTACCTATGAATGTCTGACAAACTGTACCTATGAATGTCTTACACACTGTACCTATGAATGTCTGACAAACTGTACCTATGAATGTCTGACACACTGTACCTATGAATGTCTGA
>JACXGM010012715.1:0-12606 GCA_016801145.1 Umbra pygmaea
ATTGGTCAACACTACAGGTGGCATTCTATTGGTTGGGGAATTTTGATAGTGTTGTAACACCAAAAAATCCGAGAGCGCAGAAAAAATCCGTGAGCAGAAGATTTGCAAGCGCGAAGAAACAGCCTGAGTGCGTGGAGAAAGGCTGAAGTTGAGAGCAGGAAATATGTCCAAGCAACAACATTTTTGAGTCCAAGCAAAACGTTTGAGCGCAAGCAAAGCAAATCCAAGCGCGAGCAGTGACTATTTGAGTGTGAGAGCAAGGTTTTGAGGGAAATTATTATAAGTCTGTACGTAATATCTGTGAGAAATGCTCTCAAATTGAAATAATGCGCTCTTGAATAAAGATAGGAATATAACTCCATAATTGCCTTGCTGCCCCGGCGAATCTCTGGGATCTCCGTTTTCTTCATTTTCAATCATGTCACCGTACATAATACTATGCTAACGTTACCGCGATCAAGCCGCAATGACTTGCCGTGAATGAATGCGACCGAATCAGTCAATTCGTCTTGTAGTGGTGCGTCAAATGCAACGTATATTTCCATCCAATTAGATTGAATTCGGTATTGATGACGAGAGAAATATTAACGGTAAGTTCACTGAAATTATTTGAAACTAAAGTAACAAGACAATTTTGTAAAATGTAAGGTGTAGAAAGTACTGATATTCGTGTTAAAAATGTAAGGATTAAAAGTAAAAAGTCGGCACAAAAATAAATAGTAAAGTAAAAATATCTGAAAAATCTACTTAAGTAGGGTGAATTGCCCTAATGTGGGACAATTTTTGGATTTCAGACTTTTGTGACATATTATTACGATATAAAGCCAATATGTTACATATACACACAATACCATTTTACAAACCCCAGGATGTTCTCTAATCAAATCAATACAGAAAATGCAGATAACACATTCAGAAAGGATATTATAGACATATTAGTGCTCTTTGCGCGAACTGTCTAAAACAATCTGCAGCTTCCTAAAGTGGGACAGTTGTCTCCCTAATGTGGGACAACGAAGAGTCTATGACAAAAAGCCAAAATCATATTCATTCATAATAGTAAAATAGTAAGTTAGTATTTCTGTTGTTTATGGATATAAACATTTATTATAGTCATAAGACATTAAGCAACTATTCTCTAGTTAATTTTACTTAACAACAAACAAAAAATCACAACAGGCATAGCCTAGACCTACTTGAAGGCAAAATATGAAATCTCACAACTTGCAACAAACAACATCCCACAGCTTTAACAAACTTTATGCTAGATTCAACCTTGTCAGAATTCATTATCATGCTGTGAACTTCAGTTGCAGTACAAACATTTAAGACCATTTGGCCTAATGTTTTCTATTTCGCTTCACAAACAAAATACAAACTTAACAGTCTCTTTTGAAAACCACCAGACTCCACCAATCTTAACGATTGGCCTATACTCCTCTATGGCTCCATTCATCCTGTCCTGGCTCCACTGATTTAGTTTCTTTCTCTCATCTTTTCCCTGATTCTTATTCTTACTATGTGTCTGACAATCTCTCTCTGTCATTTTTCACCTTTGCCATTTTGATCTGAAATACATTTAATTGAACTCATCTTTAGATGCATAAGATAAAGTGGAATGGCTTAATTGGGTTTCTACTGAGGTTTGAAATTCAGAGCAATTTTTTTCATTTTAATAGACACACACACTTGCATGTGCACACACAAAATCACAAAAAGCCTTCAAACTGCCATCACCCATAGATTAAGAGTTTCCCATTACCTTAAACATCTGTAGTGTCACATCCAGCCCTGTAGGTGGGCTGGGTGTTCACTGGGGAAGGGTTTGTTTTCATGTTTGTCTCTGTGCTCCCTTCATTTGTGTGGTTATGCTGCCCTCTTGTGTCTTGTTCTTGTCATTAGGTTTGTGTTGAGTAGGGGATTGGGTAATTGGTAGCACAGATGTATGGTGTTAGTTATTAGTGTCTGTGTATATAACCAGGTTGTTCTCCCCTTGTCTCTTGTCGGTTAATGTTTCCTGTGGCGTCTTTACGTGTCTCGTTCTCCCCGTTTGGAAGAGTTTACGAATGCTTGCTTTGCCCCACGAGGCGGTGTTATTTTGATTTGAAAATAAAGTCTCTTTGGATTATTGGAACCTTCGCGCCTGTCTCTACCTCCTGTAAGACGTTACAGATTAACCGACCTTACATGAGACAGCGAAGGAGTTCCCGCAAACCCCGGGAGAGCATACCTCTCTCTCCCGGAGTGGAATATGCCAGGGGAGATCTCCGCCGGCTAAACCGGCGGATTTGTGAGCAGGCTTGGGCTATGGGCTACTCCCCGGAAGATGTGGAGTACGACACAGAGGGAGTAGCCTATTTCGGAGGTAGCTGGCTGGAGGAGGAGGGTTACGACGCAGAGGACCTATGCTTGTGGGACGCGGAGGACGAGGAGGTGGGGTGTTCCATCAGAGACGAGGAGGACTGGGACTTACCTAGCGTAAAGGTACAGGGTGAATGCCGACATGCTACGGCTCCCCGCCTGATAGGGTTTGCTCCTAGCCTTCACATTCCTCTGGTACCACACCCACTACTACACATAGGTTTTTCTGCTCCGATGCTAGCTCTGTTATTCCCCAGGCTAGCTCCCTCAGCCCCCAGGTTAGCTTCCCCAGCCCTCCTAGCACTCCGGTTCAGGGCAGTGGTCCGATGAATAGGGCCCCCCGTCGGAGTACTGGTCCCCATAGGCCTCCCGTACCTGCCCCTAGGGCCTCTGTTACTCCCTCTAGGCGTCCTGTGTCGGCCCCAGTTAGGGCACCAGTTTCTGCCCCAGTTCTTGCCCCTAGGGCCTTAGTTATAGCCCGTAGGCCCACTTTTGTGTCTCACTGTAGGGACCCCATGCCCCATCTCTGGGCATTTAGACCCCCAGTTCCCGTCCCTAGGGTCTCCTGTCACGTGGAGGTTGACAGTCTCCCCATGAAAATTTTGGGGGGGTGCTATAGGGGGTGGAGTGGGGGCTCTACACCTCCTGCAGACTGCACACAGCCACCATCAGCAGTCTGCACACAGCCACCATCAGCAGTCTGCACACAGCCACCATCAGCAGTCTGCACACAGCCACCATCAGCAGTCTGCACACAGCCACCATCAGCATTCTGCCCACCGCCACCTCCTGCAGACTGCCCACCGCCACCTCCTGCAGACTGCTCACCGCCACCTCCTGCAGTCTGCACTCAGCCACCTCCTGCAGACTGCCCACCGCCGCCTCCTGCAGTCTGCACTCAGCCACCTCCAGCAGCCTGCCCTGAGCCCATCCTGGCCTCAGACCTGGAGGTCCTACTCCTCCCTCCGCCTCCTGGGTTTGGCGATGACGCCTCCTGGGAGGAGCCGGGACCCCCCCGTCGCTGACGTCCGGACCCCCGTCCGGACCCCCGTCCGGACCCTCGTCGTCAGATCTCCCTGACGCCCTGCCACCCTGGCCACCTGAACTGCCTGACCCCTGGCCTCAGGACTTGCCTTTTCCCTTGCCTCCTGAGCTGCCTTTGCCCGGGTTGCCAGCCCCTGTCCCAGTGCCTTTGCCAACCCCTGTCCCAGTGCCTTTGCCTGCCCTTGTCCCGGTGCCTTTGCCTGCCCCTGCCCCGGTACCATACCCTGCCACCGTCCCTGTGACGTTCCCTGCCACTGTCCCCGTGCCAGTCTCTCATGTCCCAGGGCCTCTCTCAGTCCCTCCTGACCCAGGGCCTCTCACTGTCCCTCCTGACCCCGGGCCGCCCTCTGTCCCTCCTGATCCCGGGCCGCCCTCTGTCCCTCCTGATCCCGGGCCCCCCTCTGTCCCTCCTGACCCCGGGCCGCCCTCTGTCCCTCTAGACCCAGGTTCCCTCTCTGTCCCACCTTGCCCCTGGCCGCCACCTGGACTGCCTTGCCCCTGGCCGCCGCCTGGCCTGCCTTGGCCCTGGCCCCTCTCTGTCCCCTATGACCCGGGACCCTCTGTTTCCCCCCACGGCCTCTGGTTCTTTGTTGCCCCCCTCGGTGCGGTGGGTCTTTGAGGGGGGATTCTGTCACATCCAGCCCTGTAGGTGGGCTGGGTGTTCACTGGGGAAGGGTTTGTTTTCATGTTTGTCTCTTTGCTCCCTTCATTTGTGTGGTTATGCTGCCCTCTTGTGTCTTGTTCTTGTCATTAGGTTTGTGTTGAGTAGGGGATTGGGTAATTGGTAGCACAGATGTATGGTGTTAGTTATTAGTGTCTGTGTATATAACCAGGTTGTTCTCCCCTTGTCTCTTGTCGGTTAATGTTTCCTGTGGCGTCTTTACGTGTCTCGTTCTTCCCGTTTGGAAGAGTTTACGAATGCTTGCTTTGCCCCACGAGGCAGTGTTATTTTGATTTGAAAATAAAGTCTCTTTGGATTATTGGAACCTTCGCGCCTGTCTCTAACTCCTGTAAGACGTTACATGTAGTAACAGCATACAAATAACTAAAAACACAAACAACCTGTAAATAACCATTTCTGTTCCACAAACCATGCACCACAACACATTTTTGACTGACTTTACCACTGTCCCACATTAGGCTAACTATGCTGTCCCACTTTTCAAAACCACATTTCCTAAAGTGGGACACTAGGAAATTTGATAAAAATATAAAAAATATAGTTTATACATACAAAGTTATATTATTTTTTGATGTACAAACATTTCATAAACACATTAGGCCAAAAATAAGCAGGATTGTTTTGGTTAAAATTAATTTATACTCCTTAATATCAGGTTTGTCCAAACTCTATGTCACTAACCTTTGTGTGATTTTCACACATGCTTCCTGTTTGATGATTGTATCAAATAATGTCTAATAAGGAAAGAAGTCCCACTCTCTGAATACTTCCGGCTTCTGAACTGGTTGCAGTTCTACTCTAGTTCCTTACGGGGGTGGTCGAGGCGAGTGCAGAATGAATGGAGGTCTATGGAGCTATACCCCCCAAAATCCACTTTTCTCAAAGTATAATTTTTTGTCTAGTAATTTGAATGTTGCATTCGAAAGGGGAGGCCAAGAAAATACACACTGCTGGCTGTTAGATTTTTTTAAAGTCACTTTTTACTTATAAAAAAACCTTTTTAAATGTCGATGACGCCATACACATTGTACGGCCAGAGATACTGCTTTACGGCAAGCTTACCTCTTTGTAATCGGTTAGGCTTCCCCAAAACAAAAGTCGTTTTTTTACAATTTCGTACAATATTTCAACACTAAATTCACTTCTGAGAACATTTGATGCGAGAAATCAATTGTGTAGATTTCAAATATTGGCATTTTAACGAAAATCTATGGCGAATCAAAAATGTGCTCAAACATTTTCGGAAGTCAGAATCTCCATAAGCAGCGCCTGCGGTTGTAAGTTAGCTAGCGAGCCAACCCTGTTTTATACCTTAACATTTCTATCTACTTGATCACATTTGTTTGCCACTAATTTTAAAGTTAAGTGCTGATTTATGTCAACTTTAAGATCATGTACGTACATACTATTTGATCAATTGATCATTGCACATCTAAAAGGCATTTTCTTTTCTAACTTGTATTGATATTTATCACTATTGAGCGGGACATTGGCTGTTTTTTTTAAGGTGGCAATACTGTACCATGTATCCTGTATTCCTGAACACACAAATAACACACAGCAAGTACTCAAATTCAATTTATTTCCCAATATAAATTTCACAGTACATACAAAACGACAGGCAAATAAAAGTGCCAGCAACCAACAGTTGCTGCGGACTAAAAACGAACTTGGGCGAAAAATCCACCTTAACATTCTCAGAGAAGGCCAGTAGACGGTGTGGTTGCCATCAAGCGGGATCTCTGGTCGTAATCAGTCCACTGACCAATCAGCATTCATTAGCAGAATGCTAGCGTATTATGGGCAACCACGACTCAACCTGTAAGAAATCGAAAGGACATAAGTACTTGTTCTTTCAACTTTCGACCTATATTCTATGTTGAACTTGCAAAAACTACAATCAAATCCGTGATTTCTCGACGACAATCAGGCCAAAGAGGCAAATTTAGCCGTTTAGCTCCATAGACTCCCATTCATTTTGCACTCACCCGCGATCACCCCCCAGTGGAACTCTGGTGAAACTGCAACCCAATTCGGTACAATGGGGTTTAATAGGGAGTGGACAGGCTTTCCGTAGACGGGCTCTGATTGTATCATTCTCATATATGACTGGACAGTTGAGAGGTCATGTGATTTTTATCACATGACACCACAGCTATGGCTAACCAATATTTTCACTGACATTCAGGTATTAATGGGGGACCTACAAATACTGCACATTAGTTGTCCCACATTTGGCAGTGGCCCACTTTAGGACACTTCACCCTATAGTAGCGAAGTATTTGTACTTCGTTACTTCCCATCTCTGTACATTGACCATCGCCAAGGACATTATTTGTGTGATTGTAAGTATTTAATTACAATATGATATCTATATAAATTGTTTGGTTTGTACACTGTGTTGTTTAAACGTGTGTAAGCATCTCGTTAGTGTCGTTATAAGTAGGGTAGTTTCAGCTGGCTAACTAAACTAGCAGCTAACATCATGCACTGTAGGGTTGCCACCCGTCCCATAAAATACGGAATCGTCCCGTATTTGACACTTAAATCTTGCGTCCCGTTTTGAATCAATACGTATAGTACAGTATTTTCATAAATGTCCCATACACCAGAGGTTTTCAACCCGTGTGCACTTGTGTGCCATGAGGAATCTCCAAGAGTGCCATGAAATTATTTCAAATCTGTTGTTTTTTAGGGGGCGATTTATGCAGTCCTTTGTTCATAACCCTCTTTCCTCTCCGGTGAGGATTGCCCAAGCTGTTGTGCTGGAGACAGAAAAGACAGAAAGTGCCTCACGTCACGCGCTCAGAATAAGATCATGTTCAGCCTCTGATCTGATTGGATCTGATTGGACATTGAAGCAATGAAGGTTGCACCTGCAGTTGACAAGAGCACACATTTATACCACTGAAAACCACATGTTTGTTTCCAAATGTCAAGCAACATCCCATAAAACCCACATTACTTTCTGCCATGTTGCACTTTTTTTAAGTAAGTATTTGGTTAAACCATGCAAAGAATTTTGTTTGATTACAAACTAAAAAATGTTTAGCAACAGGAATGTCCAGTAAGTATAAATTGAATGGCATATAAGGAGAATGAATGGACAAGGCAAGGATTGGATATGAAGGTAGGACGATTTCAGTTTGCACAACACTGCAAAATACATATATTTTAGTTTCTCTGGTTTTACACTTGATTGTATGTGTTTGGGTAAAATGAATATTTTGGTTTAATTCCATAAACTACTGATAACATTTCTCTCAAATTCTAAATAAGAATATTGTTATAGAGACCATTTATTTGCAGAAAATGACAACTGGTGAAACATGAACCTGTTGTTTAAGACATTTAATAATTAGTTACATCTGACAATGTTAAAGGGTCAGTGAGCAGCCAATATTCTAATCAAAGCGCTAAGAGCTAAAAAAAAAAAAAGGATTAAGTATAACTAACAAAGAGATCACACAGAGCAGAGTTATAATGTACATTAACATACGTAAACATGTCAAACAGATTTACTTCTGCAGTAGTAGCCAACACACATACACCACTCCCAAAAGAGTGGGATCAAGCCATGTGCACTAGTCTTCAATTGACACAGTTTACACACTGACAGAGGTTTTTACATGGCAGCTCATGCAGTTTACAAGTCCATCTACCCTTAAAACTATTTGTTTTTTACATGAGCAGTGCACAAGTTCCAGTATGGCCTCTGGAGCTGGCAGAAGTGTCATCCAGTCCACTCCATAGAGTCTCCTACCATCTTCCAGCCATGATTTTGTTGAGAATTATATTCTATATAATCATGTTTAAATACAGTTTGAACAGTTTACAATGGTATTGCTATTAGAGAGAGTTGTACAGCTATAGTCGAGGCCTTTTGGAAGATTCTAGGACATGTAAGACAGACAGGGAGAAGATTCAGGGTCAAGCCAGATAAGACTTTCCTTTAGGAGAGTAGACAAGGAAGCAAGGTCAAGGGTGACCTAGGGGAGAGAGAGAGCCCTTACAGTTCTTATATTATAACATCAGCATAAGCTTATGGCTTAGGACTTATAGCTTATAACTCTGTTATATATTAGACTGCTTATAACTATATGATCTATTGTAGGTTAGACTGTAATTCCATCACAGGTCTAATACATGGAGATGCCATTCAGACTAATAGAACAGGGCATTTTACTGACAGGACATTAGACAGATAAGGGTTACTGAGTTATTCAGATAACAGCTAGCAAGGAGTACACTACTTAGTATGGAACATATATGTTCAGACACTCAAGGACACTAACCCACGTCAGAACATTGAACCCACGTAGGCAGTGAACAACAACCCAACATGTATATAACTCAGTTCCATATGATCATTCGGGGCATTTCCCAGAACACGTCTTGATGCCTTGTTATGATGACCCTGTTTCCGTAACGAGAAGTACTTTATTAAACATTCTATTATCAACCGCAACCTGACTCCTGAACCATCATTTCAACAGAGATCTTACCAAGCCTGAATTCACCATCTATCAATTTACAGGAGGAGGAATGTCTGGCATACACTCAAGACATTTTAAGACTGAAATGTTACTGCACTTATCTGTACATGTTGTTCATACATTGTTCATACTGCAAATCCATATCTGTAGAGGCTACGGAAACATTTATATTTAATTTATATTACTGTAAACCATACTTAACTCTATACTACTGTCTACACTACACTGCACTGTATGTCTTATACTGTTTATACTGCACCAGCTGTCTATACACCTGTTAACATAGTGGCCCATTTTGTGAAATGGGGTAATTGGGTAATAACACTTGTTCGGCAGATACACCTGGTTAATGAATTGTGCTACTTAAAATCAGGTGGTTTAATGATTGGATAGTGGCAGGTGTTTTACTGGTAAACGATGCGGACAGTCGCTGCCATGAGTACAGTGCACTCTGCTTTCAGCATTTGATTACTTAGACCCCATGTTGTCAGTTATGTCCACAACCCTGTAGTGGTAGGCAATTTACTTTCCGGAAGCCAGAGCTCTCCAGATTATAGATTACCTATTATCTTTATCAAGGCAATGAGACAGGAAATAGCCCAGCACATGAGTAAGACTTAACCCAGCAAGAGAGTTAATTTCACCCACTGGTTGGGTCAAATGAATGACCCAGAAATATGGGTTAAATTATAAAACCCAGCAGTCAAATAAACCCAGCGCGTGTTCTGTCCAATAGTTACCCAGCGGTGGGGTTAAGGTTGGGTTATTTTTATTGTTTTTAGAGTGCAATATATAAAAACGCATTAGACACGTTTGGTAAAAGGTTGGACATTTCAATATAGAGCAATATTGTAAAACAATACAGTGAAATTGTTATGGCAGTACTTTGTTGATAGATGGATGGAAAAACGTTTGCAAACCCTGTATAAAATTGTTTTTCAGTATCTATTTAGTTTACATCCAGTCACCTATGGAAAGCCATTTTTGTCAATATTAAATAAATAAACATGGCTATGAAATAAGTCCTGAAATAAATAAATGACACAATAAACATTTAAATATAAATATATAAATGCAGTCCAATAAAATATATGAATTGTTTTTTTATTTCATAATGGTGTTTTTCAAAGGAAACCTTTTATTTATTTCAGGGGACTTTTATTTCATAATTCCACATTTATTTATTTCAAGGCACTCTTATTTCATAATGACACATTTCATAATATCCATTTGTTATATTCAAATGAATGGGGCGTGGTTATCTCACAGATTCAAACTAGTGATGGGAAGTTCGATTCTTTTTACTGAATCGTATCTTTGAATCTTGTTTATTCAAATGAACGAATCATTTTGATTCGTATTGTTCATTTGCGCATGCGCAGCTCGAAATGAACGAAAAGAACCAGTATACTGATCCGTACCGTATGTACTGGATCATAGAAATAAGCCTTCGCAAAAAAAGAAGGAAATAATGAAATTAATTAACCATATAATGGATCATAGAAGAAATGCACCTGCGCAAATCCAAAAACATTTAAGATAATGAACTAATCTCATACGACATCTGGTAGAAAGTTTTACTTTTGAGGCAATAAAATAAGTGTAGCTGTCAAGTGTGTTGTTCACTTCTATCCCGCAGCCTGAACTTTATATGATTCAAACATTTGTTCATTTGAGGCAGTGCGCATAGGCAAAATGTAACAGCCTACCGTATAATCAATACATTATAACAAAGACGTTTAGTGGCCAAGCAGTAATACGGATACATACGTGTATAGTAAACCCATTATTTTAAATGTCCAGCGTCATATGACTTTGTATGCAATAACAATTAACATAAAGCTTAAAATATTTATTTTGTACATAATCCTGTAATAGGATCAACAGATCCATATGTAGCTAAACTATGATTAAGGTGCATTTGTCAAATTAGTAATTTGTTCAGACTAGTTAAGTCAGTCTACAGTGATGAGCAAACATGTGCAAATCCAATAACTACTGTACTTTCATGAGTTTAAAATACAGCTAAACCAAACCAAGGTTTGTGCGTGATGAATCACTTATAACCGTCCCTCATTACAGGTTTGGCATTGATATTAGGACGCTGTTAAGGATAATATTTGAATAGTACCATAAAAATATTATGTTAATGCTTGTTTTGAGAGAGAAATTCTACATAAGGGCGAAAAAAATCATTGTACGTAAAACCGTGAGTTTCATGGCTAACACTGTACGGCATATCATGACTTATCACGGTTTACCGTACAACGTCGGAGGGTCTGGTTTTTCCCCATTTTAACAAAAACTATTGGTCCAATACATGTCAATCAAAGTCTGCCAGGAAGCCTAATTCCAACCCCGAGTTTGATGCTGCCAAATTGGCTGTAGTCCCATTCGTTTTTATCACAGCCGTGTCTGAATGCGCAAGTAGGGGTAAACTTGTACGGAAACTTGTACATCGTATTGAATAATAGAGTAATGTGCCTGCCCCAAAATGAACGATATGAACGATCCAGGTACTATTACCGAGCAGTATACTGGATCAAAGAAGTAGTGCGCCTGTGCGAAAAAGAACGAAATGAATGACTCATGTACCAGTACCGGGCAATGTACTAGTACGACATACTAGTACCAAGCAGTATACTGAATCATAGAAGTAATGTGCCTGCGACAAAAAGAACGATATGAACGACTCGTGTACCAGTATCGAGCAGTATACTGGATCATAGAAGTAATGCGCTTGCGCCAAAAAGAACGATATGAACGAGTCAGATACTAGTACCGAGCAGTATACTGGATCATAGAAGTAATGCGCTTGCGTCAAAATGAACGATTCAGATACTAGTACAGAGTAGTATACTGGATCATAGAAGTAATGCACTTGGGCAAAAATGAACGATTTAAACAATTCAGATACCTAGTACCGAGCAGTACTTTTTATGATCCATATTCTACATTTAACAAAAATGTATGACAACTGTTGATAAAATGTTACCGTTTAGTATCTATCTATGGTTATTTCGTTTTTCATTATCTTCATTAGGAATCAGACATCTGAATTATTTGCATTGTTTTTCTTTTGTAAGGCATTCAATCCAGGTTTATGTGAAGAGTCAACATGTCTACCAGGTTTCAATCCCGACCTGTACTCTTTGAAAGTGGAAAGACAGCACTTAGTAAGTGGCCGCAGACTAGGAAAAGGTAAGTAAAGCCTGATATCATAACCATTTACCCCACATTTTTTGTATAATTTTTATATCCAGTATACTTGATCATAGAAGTTATGCGCTTGCGCAAATATGAACGATTTGAACGATTCAGATACTAGTACCGAGCAGCATAATGGGTCATAGAAGTAATGTGCCTGCGCGAAAATGAACGAAATGAACGATCCAGTATGAATCGTACGTACCGGTCTTTTAAAAGGTTAGTTCAAAATGAACGAAACGTTCATGAATCGCCCATCACTAATTCAAACACACAGCACCCGTATGTTTGACCATTGAAATACTTGGGCGGATAAGTGATCTTGAAAATATAGACATAGATTTTGAAGTTTTAAATGTTTGAGAGCTATTGAGCTCCATGTTCGTGTGGAAGATGTCATAAGCTTATGAAGATATGCTCGCTAACTAAGTGTTATCTGGTCTATCAACCTGAGAAATCGGTGATCTGTTTGGTGTGTAACACAGCACAATTCAGAGGAGATCTCTAAATTGTGCTTTGTGACACACCAAACAGATCCGCGATTTCTCAGGTTGATAGACCAGACAACACAAAGGTAGCGAGCATACAGGTCCTTCTCAAGAAATTAGCATATTGTGATAAAGTTCATTATTTTCCATAATGTAATGATAAAAATTAACTTTCATATATTTTAGATTCATTGCACACCAACTGAAATATTTCAGGTCATTTATTGTTTTAATACTGATGATTTTGGCATACAGCTCATGAAAACCCAAAATTCCTATCTCAAAGAATTAGCATATCATGAAAAGAGTCTCTAAACGAGCTATCAAC
>JACXGM010012715.1:12706-23749 GCA_016801145.1 Umbra pygmaea
GGAAGATTGTGGAGAAGGACCGATTCCAGACCTTGGATGACCTGCGGAAGCAGTGGACTGAGTCTGGAGTACAAACATCCAGAGCCACCGTGCACAGGCATGTGCAGGAAATGGGCTACAGGTGCCGCATTCCCCAGGTCAAGCCACTTTTGAACCAGAAACAGCGGCAGAAGCGCCTGACCTGGGCTACAGAGAAGCAACACAACAAAACAACAACAAATTTTGCATGTCATTAGGAAATCGAAGTGCCAGAGTCTGGAGGAAGATTGAGGAGAAGGAAATGCCAAAATGCCTGAAGTCCAGTTTCAAGTACCCACAGTCAGTGATGGTCTGGGGTGCCATGTCAGCTGCTGGTGTTGGTCCACTGTGTTTTATCAAGGGCAGGGTCAATGCAGCTAGCTATCAGGAGATTTTGGAACATTTCATGCTTCCATCTGCTGAAAAGCTTCATGGAGATGAAGATTTCATTTTTCAGCACAACCTGGCACCTGCTCACAGTGCCAAAACCACTGGTAAATGGTTTACTGACCATGGTATTACTGTGCTCAATTGGCCTGCCAACTCTCCTGACCTGAACCCCATAGAGAATCTGTGGGATAATGTGAAGAGGAAGTTGAGAGACGCAAGCCCCAACACTCTGGATGAGCTTAAGGCCGCTATCGAAGCATCCTGGGCCTCCATCACACCTCAGCAGTGCCACAGGCTGATTGCCTCCATGCCACGCCGCATTGAAGCAGTCATTTCTGCAAAAGGATTCCCGACCAAGAATTGAGTGCATAACTGAACATAATTATTTGAAGGTTGACTTTTTCTTTTTTTTGTTTTACAAACACTTCTTTTATTGGTCAGATGAAATATGCTAATTCTTTGAGATAGGAATTTTGGGTTTTCATGAGCTGTATGCCAAAATCATCAGTATTAAAACAATAAATGACCTGAAATATTTCAGTTGGTGTGCAATCAATCTAAAATATATAAAATATATGAAAGTTTAGATCCTAGTCTGGCTACTGACACAGGATTAATCAGATCCTAGTCTAGCTACTGACACAGAATCCATCAGATGTCGAAAAAAGAAGATGGCGCCAGTGCACTCGTCATGCCGTCTCTCTTGTGTGTTTCAGTCTGCAGTAAGGTTACCTGTACTGTTAGTTATCTGTGTGGTGTTGCACTGGTATTATGTAGACTCAGTGCTGACCTACGATCGCCAAACCCTATTTAACATCAAATGTTGTATGGAAGCTGGTTACCTGAGAAACTGCCCAGTTCTCTACTCTTGCTCTGAATCCTCTTCCAAGCAACCTGCGCCAGAGTGTGTTTACCAATTACCCTGCTGTGTTCCTCCTGTACGGAAACGCCGCAGAAAGAGAGCTTGTCGTGGTGGTGTTCGAGTGAGAATTAGACGGGCAATTGCTTCATCCTTAAGACTCTCAACCCAGTTTTCCCTGGATACAACTTATTTGGAGGGGCATAACCTGGCGCGACGCTCCTGGGATTATTTATATGCTTTTCATCTTCCTGCTTTCGATGATTCTTCTACCTCCGCTCAGCCGCGTTTACGACTTCGCCGGAGAGGAGTGGAACATTTAAATCTTCGCCAAATGGATTTTGTTCGACTGGTTCGGAACTCAGAACTACAGTTTCATCTCAACATGCCCCTAGTTAATGCTAGGTTCGTGTGCAACAATACTTTTATTTTAAATTATTTTATACTGGACGCAACTTGGATATCCTTTTCCTGATGGAGACGTGGGCTTCTGCTGGTGAGTCGTCTGTCTTTGAAGAACTCTGTCCGCCGGACTGTTGTTTTATTAGTACACCACGTTGTTCTGGCAAAGGCGGTGGGGTCGCCATGGTTTTCAAACAAACCCTCAACATACGTCCTGTTTCTGTCGGGAGTTATGCATCATTTGAGTTACAATGTATTGTGCTGGAGTTTGATTCCACTGCGGTGTTCTGTGCGGTTATTTATAGGCCACCTAATCCTGACAGTGGTTTTATACGAGAGTTCTGTGAATTTGTAACTCATATCTTGCCATCGTATGATCAGCTGTTATTATTGGGAGATTTTAATATACATGTGTGCTGCCCAGGTCGACCCTTGGTCAATGAATTTGGTAATGTTTTGGAATCTTTTGGTTTTATGCAACATATAAATGGAGCAACTCGTGTTCGTGGTCACACTTTGGACCTCATTTTGTCACATGGTGTTGCTGTAGATGATGTAAACATAGAAGATGCCTCCTTTTCTGATCACAGCCCTATTGTTTTTAAAGTCGGTGCTGAGATCTCTGCAGTTATGGAAAAACATCTGGGCCATTACTCTCGTTGTATAAATTCATCTTTTCCTCCTCAGTTTAGTGAGATCTATCATGCTAACGCTGTTGAAGGATCACTTTTAAATACTGTTGAGTCTTCCACTGGGCCAGATGAACTAACTACTCTTCTCTATACAAATTGTTGTAATATTTTAGATGTTATTGGACCTTTTAAGTTAAAGACACCCAGACAAAAATCTTATTATTGGCTTGACGACAATGCTCGCTCTCTTAGGCGGGCATGTCGTCAAGCAGAGAGGAAATGGAAACAGGATTCTTTAACTGTGTCTTATGAGTCTTTCAAAGAATGTTTATTTAACTTTCAGAAAGCTGCAAAATCAGCTAGGTCTAAGTATTTTTCAGATTTAATTACTACACACTCTCATAGACCTAGAATTCTGTTTTCCACGATTAATTCAGTAATTAATCCAGGTTGTCAGTTGGTTGTCAGTCATGTGGAACTGTCACGAATCCCCTTGAATGTGTGTAGAGAGACAGGCGCGAAGGTTCAATCTTCCACAATACTTTTATTAATAAACAAAATCCTGAAGCAAACGGAGACACGTAACAGCAGACATTAACCGACAAGAGACAAGACCAACCACTAAACTCAAATACACTTACTAACGAAGAAAATGCACAACACCTGGACATGGGAATAACTACACCGTGATCTATTGGTTAACTAAAACATGTGACAAGGGCCCACACTGATGACATCATATGACATACTAGCAAGACACAGAAGGGACACCAGGGGGAGCCATTACAAAACACACTTGGAGAGAACCTGTATCCATAACAACACACACAAGGCAGGTACCAATAATGAGTACACATGAGGAAAATAACAAAACCAACTAAACCACCGTAAATGAATACAAACACAAAAGGGGAAAGCAAATCCTATACAGCCCTTACAGGGCTGGACATGACAGGAACCCTCAACTAAACTTTGTGAAGATTTTTTACAGTTTTCTTTCAGATAAAGTGTTAGCTATCCGCTCCTCGTTTGTCTTGCAGTCATCAGATCTGTCACTGTTTTCGCAGGCAAATCTGGCTTCTTTTTCTTGTTTTTAAAGTGTTTCTTTGAGGGAACTTTGTGATCATGTCAATAAGATGAAGAAAACTACCTCTTCACTTGATGTCATTCCTTCTGAGATTATTAAGGCCACTTTTTCTGAAATCGGTACTTCCATTCAGTCATTGATTAACTTGTCTCTAAGTGCTGGGGTAGTCCCGAAGTTATTTAAACATGCTGTAATTCAGCCTTTGCTCAAGAAACAGGGTTTGGATGAAAACTGTCTTGATAATTACCGGCCTGTCTCTAAGCTTTAATTTCTGTCTAAACTTTTAGAAAAAGTTGTATACTCACGAATGATCTCCTTTTTGAATGCAGCTAAATTAACAGAACCTCTCCAATCTGGTTTCTCTGCCCATCATAGCACTGAGTCTGCTTCGCTTAAAGTATTCAATGACATTTTGCTTGCAGCGGATAGTGGTAAACATTCAGTTCTGCTGCTTCTTGATCTTACAGCTGCTTTTGATACAGTTGCTCATGATATTCTTCTCTGCCGGTTAGAAAATTTGTTTGGTATTGGGGGTATTGCTTTGCAGTGGTTTAATTCATATCTTAGAGACAGGTTTTTTTCTATTGAGTTGGGTAAGTTTTCTTTGTCTGTTGCTCCTATCATCTGTGGAGTGCCTCAAGGATCCATTTTAGGGCCACTCCTTTTTAATTTATATATGCAACCTTTGGGAGACATTATTAGGAGACCTAGGGCCCTATCTTACACCCAGCGCAATTGACTTTTTACACAAACGCATGTATCATTCCTATCTTACACCCGACTCATATGGGACTTTTCCCTCCACAGACGCGCGTCGGTAAATTAGGGAATGAACTTGCGTTCGTTGGGCGGTTCAGTGAAAAGAAGAGGCGTGTTCCGGCGCAAACGTTCCCTGATGCTATCTTGCAGTCCCCGAAAACAATTCCGCCACTGACCAGGAAAAACCTAGTTTAAAGTCAGTGGCGTGTTATTCATATGCTATTTTAAGGGCGCATGCTTAACCATAATGTAGCGAATGCACAACGTGCATACACTTTGCTCCTCTCATCTACACAAATGCAGCAGTTCTTTATTCTATTGCAATACATAATTAGAAGGAAAAATATTACCACACGAGGATGTCATTTTGGTGTCCGAAAATGTGAAAAATAAGTATACACATTTACACAAATTATTCATAATGAATTATTTACACTGATATACATCAACCTCAATGCTGTTTAATCAAAACACACACAAACATGCAGTGTAGCCTAATTGAACGAACATTTGGCACACTGAAAATGCGCATCAGGTGTTTGGATAGAACAGGTACACTACTCAAATCGCAGCATTCTATGTGGCTTGTTGTATTTTACGCAACATTTCCATGAATCATGGATGTGTTGATGACATTAATTAGGAAATATTAGTGGACTTCAGGAGACGTGATGTTGAAATGCGTGCCAGCCACTTAAATGCCCAGAAATGCATAACGGGAGTGGAAAGCTTATTTGACAGAAGAGTAATCTCGGTCTAATGTTAGACTACATAGCAAAAATATTACCATGCATTCATAACCTTGTGATTCAGTGAGAGTGAGTCCAAAACATCGGAAAGTAGGCTATGTCTTGTGACATTTCTTTATTTACATTTTGTAAAAAGAAAAATCAATAGAAAATTTACATTATAATAGCAATCCGCCATGGAACAAGCGCGCCTGCACTTAAAGGGAATGTGAGATGACAATCTGATTGGTTTATTGCACGTTACGCCCAAACCACACCTATGACTAATGAAGCTACTTTAGACCTACCCATTTTAGATATGCGTCGGGTGCAAGAATCATTTATCCTGCCGGTAAAATAGCAACAGCGCCCGGGACCCTCCCACAATGTAACTTGCGTTTCGCGTTTGATACTTGCGTTTCAGATCGTTAAAATAGGGCCCATAAAGTTGCATTTCATCTATATGCTGATGATACTCAGCTGTACATTCCATTGAAAGCTGGTGATACCATTCAACCTTTATTGGGCTGCCTAGGGGACATTTAAGATTGGCTTTCCAACAACTTTCTTAGACTTAATGAAAATAAAACAACTTTCTTAGACTTAATGAAAATCAAAGGGAAGTAATCGTCTTTGGCCCCTCTAAGTTAAGAAGTAGTCTCGTAAATGAGCTCGGCAAGCACTTCCCCTCAGTCTCCCCCCAGGTCAGGAATCTTGGTGTCATTCTGGACTCTGAACTCTGTTTAACTAAACAAATTAATAAAGTTGTCAAAAACAGTTTTTATCAGTTACAAATAATTTCGAGACTTAAATCATTTTTAACTCTTAATGATCTGGAGAAAGTCATTCATGCTTTTATTACCTCCCGTCTCGACTACTGCAATTCATTATATTTGGGTCTTCCTCAGTCATCCACTGCACGCTTACAGATGGTACAAAATGCTGCTGCAAGGTTGTTGACTGGGGCAAAGAAAACAGATCATATTACACCGGTTTTGGCCTCTCTTCATTGGCTTCCTGTCTATTTCAGAATTCAATTAAAAATGTTGTTGTTTGTTTATAAAGCTCTCAATGGTCAAGCTCCGTCTTATCTCTCAGATCATCTTATTCTTTATTCATCCTCCAGATCATTAAGATCTTCTGATAGAGCTCTCTTAGGTGTCCCTCGTTCACGCCTAAAGACAAAGGGTGATAGGGCTTTTTCTATTGCGGCCCACCGACTCTGGAACCAACTACAACTGGACATTCATCTTGCAACGTCTATCACAACCTTTAAAAAGAAGTTGAAAACATATTTTTATTCCCAGGCATTAAAAAAAATTTTTTAAACATTGTTGTATAATTGTTCATCGTTATGTAGGTTTTATTGTTTATTCTATTGTATGTGTTGTCTATTTTATTTTATTCTTTGACTTTGTTTAGCGCTTTGGTCAGCTTTGCTGTGAAAAAATGTGCTATATAAATAAATTTTACTTACGTACTTACTTACTTTAATTTTTATCATTACATTATGGAAAATAATGAACTTTATCACAATATGCTAATTTCTTGAGAAGGACCTGTATATCACTTGCAATTTCCATAGGCAGACGTCCCGCACCTGTGCTTGAAGGTTCTATGACATCTTCCACACAAAAACAGTGCTTAATCGGTCTCAAACTAATTACAACTTTGATATCTATGTCTATATTTTGAACATCACCACCCGTGTTTTTCAATAAAGTCTTTAATACGGGTGCTGTTGATTTAGTATGAATCTGTGAGAAAACCATGCCCCATTCATTTGAATATAACAAATGGATATTATGAAATGTGCCATCATGAAATTAGAGTACATTGAAATATTTTAATGTGAAATTATGAAATATAAGTCCCCTGAAATAAATAAAAGGTTTCCTTTGAAAACGCCATTGTGAAATAAAAAACAATTTATTTATTTTATTGGACTGCATTTATATATTTATATTTGAGTAGGCTGGTTATATATTTGTTGTGTCATTTATTTCAGGACTTATTTCATAGCCATATATTTATTTATTTAATATTGACAAAAATGGCTTTCCATACTCACCCGCTTCCGATCTGCTGCGTAGATCACGTGAGGCGCTTCCTCTGGCACGATAATCATAATAACATTGTGTAGTGTGTGATGCGTCTCGATTTTCAAGTGGTGTAGTGTGTGCATGTTTAAGATTTGAAGGAAGAAACATTTAAGTGAATGCTGCAACCAGATTTTAAAAATCGGTTATTAAAAACTCCTGTAGTGTGAGCCAGGCATAACGGATTACATCATAAAAGTTTTGTGGAACGAATATCAAAATAGATTTCTTAAAAAATGGGGTTGTTTTGGTTCGTGGAGTTAGTCGTTTTATTTCTATGTTTCCAAGTAAGTTTGTTTTCTCTACTTTTCAAAAGTAACACGCCATTTAGCCACTGCAGGCTACACGATTTACCTGGGAATGTTCTGCCTCGTCCATATTGCTGACATTGGCTGGATCGACAAAGATTTGTCAGGCATTTTAGTTATGTTTTCGTTTTTTAAACTGAGGTTATAATACGTATGTTTAGTAAATAACTAACTATATAATTACAGTTTCGTGGAGCATTAATGCACCTGGATATTACGGGTGATTTTTTATGATCCATATTCCACATTTCACAAAAATGTATGATAACTGTTGATAAAATGTCACCGTTTAGTATCTATCTATGGTTATTTAGTTTTTCATTATCTTCATTAGGAATCAGACATCTGAATTATTTGCATTGTTTTTCTTTTGTAAGGCATTCAATCCAGGTTTATGTGAAGAGTCAACATGTCTACCAGGTTTCGATCCCGACCTGTACTCTTTGAAAGTGGAAAGACAGCACTTAGTAAGTGGACGGAGACTAGGAAAAGGTAAGTAAAGCCTGATATCATAACCATTTAACCCAAATTTTTTGTATAATTTTTTTTATTGCTGCTATACGTACGTTTATACACATTGGTACGAATGTTTATTTGTTTCAGGTGAGAATTTTGTTACACAAATAATTTATTACAAGAGCGGTTGAAGTCAGTTTGATGTTTGAGGTTAGTCGGTTTTCGCGGATGTTACCTTCAATAGCTCCGTGGCAGTCCTTTGATTTTTTTCCCACTTTTATGTGTAGTTTGTCGAGCTAATAAAGACAAAAGTTTTACAGTTTTGATCAACTCAAAATCACCAAAAATGACGACGCATTAAGAGCGCAAAAACGGAATGTTTGTGTCCAAACATGGGTGTAGTAAGGGACCGTCGTAAAAGTCATTTACTTTGAAAAGGAGGTCTTCTCTGTAAGCATAGTAATGCTTATGTAGACCATTTTTGACCTTGTATTTCTTATTGTTTGTCATTAACAACAGAGAGCAATACAAATTTGAAAAGAAAATGATTTTTTTTCATAAATATATGGTGACAGGAGTCATTTATATTTGAATAATAGTCACTAAAAGTAAACAAAATGACTTTCTCATTCTGACTGCTGTATAGTAGTTCACATTTAAAGGCCCCTAGTTACTACAGGTGAAATTTTGGTCAAGTCAAAATATATGGTGGCAGGAGTCACTTATGACCCAGGATGTTGGATTTCATTAATCCATGTTGTAACCATGGGTCTTCTGAATCCAAAACCATAAAGCACTTTACTGTAGGTCAAAGTATGACCATTACAGAGGCCAAAAAGACAACAATGTGCCAGGCAGACTTAACCTCTTCGGGCGCACGCTACCGGCCTCGGGACTGTTGGGCCCTAAAAAAAAGAAGGTGAATAGAATCATTGCTCACAAGTGCAGATTTAACTCTGCATATACATGGCTTATATGTACAGAAAGCTTAGAATTTCACGAATTTAGCAAACATATCCGATTTACAATAGCTATAACAAGAATAAAAAGCCATGTTATTATGTGACTTGAGTGCAATGTAAACAAAACCGTCCGTTATTGGGATTGAGCTAATACATCCACGGCTGACAAAGAAAAATGTACTTACAGTCAGCTATCTTTCTTGGATTCGTTGTCAAAAGGGTCCCAGCAATAAAATGAAGCATTGTTTTCGTTGTTATAATCAATTTTGTTATGTGAAAACAATCAGAAACATCATGCAAATTTACCGCAAATCACGTTGTGTATGAAGACTCACCCAACTATTTTCGAACAATACACCATCTAAAACGTTTCCGAGCCACCCAATACTTCCTGATTCGAATACCTTAGGTAACGTAGATGTAAAAAAATATCTGATTTGTCATTTTACTCAACTGGAAGATATAGATAGATATCTCTTTGTCTGTGTAGTACCTCTGTCATTACACACAGAAATGATGTCACAGTACTTACTTGAGTGACTGTAAAGAAAGCAAATCATAACCGAATCATCTGAATGTAATCTTGTTAGAGAGCCAATGAGCAGGGCTGTTCAGTCAAATAGTATTGATCCTTCTGATCAACACAGAATATAAGCTGCAGTCGCGCGTAAAGGTATTGCTGTGATTCCTGATTACTATCTTTACGCCTAGCAGTTGCACAGCGGTATTCGTTACGCAAGAGAGAGTTTGCAAGACAAGAGTTTCTGTTTTCAAACTTTTACAAGATGCCTCCCAAAGGTGAAAAAAGTTTGTCCAAGAAGAGAGATATCCACGTTCAAGAAGCTTTGGAGGAAATTTTCAGAGAAAGTGACTCCGAAGTGCTTGATTGTCTGGACTCTGGGAGTGAGCATAGCTTCGACTCATCAGATGAAGAAATGTTTTTGGAAGGGAAAGATCCACTTTTAGATCGGTGAGTAAAATCAGTTATTTCTTATTCTAACATAGTTGTTTATGAATGTAGCCTAGTTATTATGCATTTACCCTATGGCGTTGTGCCGTGTTGCCTTTGTTTGAATCATGCGTTCAACACGCATGATGTTATTTTTTGTCTAATCGAAGTACATGTACTGCAACAACAGCCTTAGAACCAGGCATGTGCACAAATTATAGCTAGCATGTTGTTATAGGAAACGTGAGTACTAACAGAAGTATGATTGCTGTAATGTTTTCACATTATATTCAACTTTGTTGTATGTGCACAAAGTGTAGAAACTAGATGTAGTCTACTGTAGTTATAATGGCGTTTGTCTGTGTGGCCTTTGTTTGAACCATGCGTTCACAAAAGGGGATGCTATTTTTCTCTAATCGATGTATTGTAATGGCCTTAGTTCGAACTAAGCTTTCACAACAGGGATTGTTATTTTTCTCTAATCGAAGTACATGTACCGCAACGGCCTTAGAACCAAGCATGTGCACAAATTATAGCTAGCATATGATTATAAGAAACGTGAGTACTAACAGAAGTATGATTGCTGTAATGTTTTCACATTATTTTCAACTTTGTTGTATGTGCAAAAAGTGTAGAAACTAGATGTAGTCTACTGTAGTTATAATGGCGTTTGGATTTTGGCGTTATGCTGTGTGGCCTTTGTTTGAACTATGCGTTCAACACAGGATGTTATTTTTGTCTAATCAAAGTACATGTACTGCAACGGCCTTAGAAGCAAGCATGTGCACAAATTATTGCTAGTATATGATTATAAGAAACGTGAGTACTAACAGAAGTATGATTGCTGTAATGTTTTCACATTATTTTTAACTTTGTTGTATGTGCACAAAGTGTAGAAACTAGATGTAGTCTACTGTAGTTATAATGGCGTTTGGATTTTGGCGTTATGCTGTGTGGCCTTTGTTTGAACTATGTGTTCAACACAGGATGTTATTTTTGTCTAATCAAAGTACATGTACTGCAACAGCCTTAGAACCAAGCATGTGCACAAATTATAGCTAGTATGTGATTGTAGGAAACATGAGTTCTAACAGGTATGTTTGCTGTGATGTTTTCACATTATATTCAACTTTGTTCCATGTGCACAAAGTATAGAAAATGTATATGATTAAAGGAAACTTAGTTCTAACTATTGTTTTTCTCATTCATTGCAGAGATTTGGACTCTGATGAACTCTGGGAGCCAGCACCCAAGAAGACACACCCCGGTCCCTCAACATCCTATTCAGGATCAACGCCAACCCCCGTTGGCACATGTTGGTGAAGGTATTTTGGGGTATTTTGGTATTGCATTTGACACTGTGTAAATAGTTGTGATTATAACTGTTAGGTAAC
>JACXGM010012716.1:0-23728 GCA_016801145.1 Umbra pygmaea
TCACCTTTAACATTGTCTCCTGGTATGGGAACCTCTCAGTTAAACACAGGAACAAGTTGACCCAGGTGGTTAACCAGGCCAGCAAGATCATTGGAGACAAACAACTGCAACTTCAGGACCTCTACAATCGGTCCATAACTAAAAAAGCAATCCAGATCTATAATGACCACACCCACCCACTTCAATCATCATTTCAACTACTGCCATCTGGCAGGAGACTCAAGGTCCCACTATCCAGGAAAAATGGTTTTAAGAAATAATTTGTTCCCTCTGCAGTGATAATTCTAAACAGGGACGTAATAAAATGACTCCTTCTCATCCATGGACCATGAATTCTGCCATTGATGCAGGTGTATGTTGTGTGTCTTATTTGTTCCTCACAGTCTGCTTTCATGTAGTTTTTATATAGGTTTGAAACTGTTTTATACTTTTTATTCTGTGTGTACTGTTTGTCTTTTATTGTTGCCAGATTGCCAAAGACAAATCTCCATTTTATGTAAATTTAATGGACAATAAAGCTTTCTTATCTTATCTTATCTTCACTGCACATTGTTCATTCTCTTATTAAATAAGTAAAATGAGCTACTTTGACATTTAGGCTATACATTTGAGCTACACAATTAGCTAGTTACATGTAATACAGTAACTTTGCAGTAGCCTACAGTACATAACCAGAGCTCTTGCATGCTGGCTAACTACTGACTGACTGTAGAGCTAGATAGACACCTGACTGAAATATGAGCAACTATTTTCTTTACCGTTTTGAATTTTCCAACAGTCTGCTTTGTTTTGGAAGAACCTTTTTATTTCTAAAACAGGCGCAGGAGTTAGCTAATATACTGTAGTAGCTAATAGACATTATTAGTTATTTTGTCTGGCAACGCGGAACAGACTACCGGTAAATTAATCACGTGCATGGTGTAAATATTTGTGATTCAACTCTTTGGCAAAGAGTTTGGTGCGATTATAATTTAGATAAACATTGTTAAATATTAAGTGGGTAAACGATAACGAACTAAATGACATTCCTGGTCTGGTGACCAATTCTCTTTTGAAGGCTTGTTTGATGTGGACTATGGGAGCGTAGCAGCTCTTGTGTTTTATTAACCTTCCCAAATATTTAAACGATTTGAATCAAATTTAATGGTAAATTGATTAAGAAATAATAATTATTTACAGAACCTGGGAGGAATTAGGGTTAACTGTCTTGCTCAAAGACCGAATGATAGAGGTAGGGATGGGCCGATACCACTTTTTATGGAACAAGTACATGTACAGAGTATTTCATTTTGGGTACCTGCCGATACGAGTACCGATAGGAGTATTTTTAAGAACTATGCCAAATGTCACATTTATCAAGCTAAAATCTGCTATTTCTTATATGTTGATCAGCCAATTCAAATATAGAAAAGTAAATATTCCTACATTTCCAGAGGAACATCATTTACATTACAGTTCAAGAATGTGTGATATTTATTACAGATGTCAATGGTTTACATCTCCTTCCCTAATTAGCTAAATTGAGAGAAACAAGTTTGTAAACGCCAATTGTATTCGAATTTGCCCTAAGCATTGCAGACGTTTTGTGTAAGATGAGAATGTCTGTTTGAAGTGACTTTCTCCAAAACAGGGATAATGACCTAATCATATTATTCTGGTATTTGATTGTTTTATTATAAATCAACTCATACAAATAGCTATTTTGTTCACCCAGAAGTTTTGCAAACTACCGACATTTGTCTTTCCTCCCTGAAGGTGGCTTTCAGAGGCTAGGTCCGAGGCGTTCCTCATGCCGTTTTCTACAGTTACAGTATGCATCGAATAGCCTAATAACTTGTGTCCTTCGTTTGTTCCTGTACTTAAATGTGCGCATTTCCTTGAGGATTCTAATATTTTTTACCTATAATTAGACAAATATTAGGCTACATGAAAATAGCAATGATAAAAACGATTTCGGATTTCGCCATTTGAACTCTACTGGACAACTGCTGAGGAAAATAGTTTTTTTCAATAGCGAACGCGTGGCTCCTTTGGAATGATTATGCATTTTAGGCGGTGTTTTAAACTTGTGTTCTAAAACATTAAAGGTGAAAATATAACGTAAATGTAACAAATTTTCTTGTTATAAATGTAACTAGTAACTAATTACTTGAATTTTGAAAGTAACGCGTTAAGTCACTACTTTTTTGGAAAAAAGTAACCTAAGTAACGTGTTATCCCCAACACTGCTCAAGACATATGAAAATGTGATTCAAAGACGAATATGAAGAAAGAATACAGACTATCAACGTTTAATATCTGACTGTTTAAACATACATTTCTATGCAAAAGTTTGGGCACCTCCAGAAAAAAATGTTACAATTAATATATTTCTGTGAACAGAAGTTGACCTGACTATGTGGTAAAAAAATGACACCTGTCTGCAAAAGTCTATAAAGGATTACTACTTATTTGCATTTTCAAAATAGTAAACAAAATTTAACATGTTGTGTGCAAACGCATGGTCATTCTGTCACTTAGTATTTGCTTACACTTAGTGTGGCATATACTACTGCTTCCAAAAGTTTTCTCTAGCAAGAGACTTTCAATATGTATATTTGTTTTTTTATCTTTATTTAACCAGGTGGGAACATTGAGAATAGTTTCTCATTTGAAATGGTGACCTGGCCAAGATAAAAGTGAAAAGGTGCAAGATGACAAAGTTACACATGAATTACAAAAGGGAATTCAAAAAGTCTAAACAACACAGGGTGCAGATCTTTAGAGTAAACCATGTAAGTACAGTTGGTGCAACAGAAGTGTGATTTAGAGAGGTAGATTAATTGGTATGTAAAGTGGCAAGGGAAAAACAATAGAATAATTAACACTTGAGCGTAACTGTGCAAATGGATATTATATATAAAATACTGCAGCTCGGTGCGTGCAAAGACACCATGGGGCAAACTAAGGTACTAGATCAAATGGGCAGAGGCACTGTGCGTGTGAGAGGGGGAGGGTCAGCAATTCTTGACACTGTATTTTCTTTCCGCTGTACCTTGCAAAAATCTTCCAGCTAAGAAATATTTTTGGTTCTTCTTGCATAAACTGCATGTTTGAGATCTCTCCACAAATGATCAGTAATATTGAAGTCTGGGGATTGGACCATAAGAAACCTCTCTTACTTTGTTATAAATATTTCTTAGTTACTTTTGAAGTATGTTTTGGAACATTATGAAATATATACAGTGGGGAGAACAAGTATTTGATACACTGCCAATTTTGAAGGTTTTACAACTTACAAAGCATGTAAAAGTCTGTAATTTCTATCATAGGTACACTTCAACTGTGAGAGACGGAATTGAAAACAAAAATCCATAAAAGCACATTGTATGATCTTTAAATAATGAATTTGCATTTAATTGCATGACATAATTATTTGATACATCAGAAAAGCAGAACTCAAAATTTGGTACAGAAACCTTTGTTTGAAATTACAGACATCATATGTTTCCTGTAGTTCTTGACCAGGTTTGCACACACTGCAGCAGGGATTTTGGCCCGCTCCTCCATACAAACCTTCTCCAGATCCTTCATGTTTCGAGGCTGTCGCTGGGCAATACAGACTTTCAGCTCCCTCCAAAGATTTTCTAATGGGATCAGGTCTGGAGACTGGCTAGGCCACTCCAGGATCTTGAGATGCTTCTTACGGAGCCAGACATTTGTTGCCCTGGCTGTGTGTTTTGGGCGTTGTCATGCTGGAAGACCCAGCCACGACCCATCTTCAATACTCTTACTGAGGGAAGGAGGTTGTTGGCCAAGATCTCGTGATTCATGGCCCCATCCATTCTCCCCTCAATACGGTGCAGTCGTCCTGTCCCCTTTGCAGAAAAGCATCTCCAAAGAATCCCTGTTTCCACCTCAATGCTTCACGGTTGAGATGGTGTTCTTGGGGTTGTACTCATCCTTTTTCTTCCTCCAAACACACCGAGTGGAGTTGAGACCATAAAGCTCTACTTTTGTCTCATCAGACCACATGACCATCTCCCATTCCTCCTCTGGATCATCCAGTTGGTCATTGGCAAACTTCAGACGGGCCTGGAAATGCACTGGCTTGAGCAGGGGGACATTGCGTTCGCTGCGGGATTTAAATCCATGACGGCGTAGTGTGTTACTAATGGTTTTCTTTGAGACTGTGGTCCCAACTCTCTTCAGGTCATTTACCAGGTCCTACCATGTAGTTCTGGGCTGATCCCTCACCATCCTCATGATCATTGATGCCCAACGAGGAGAGATTTGCATGGAGCCCCAGACCGAGAGAGATTGACCATCATCTTGAACTTCTTCCATTTTCTAATAATTGCGCCAACAGTTGTTGCCTTCTCACCAAGCTGATTGCCTATATTGTCTTGTAGCTCATCCCAGCCTTGTGCAGGTCTACAATTTTATCCCTGATGTACTTACATAGCTCTGTGGTCTTGGCCATTGTGGAGAGGTTGGAGTTTGTTTGATTGTGTGTGTGGACAGGTGTCTTTTATAAAGGTAACATGTTCAAACAGGTTCAAATAATACAGGTAATGAGTGGAGAACAGGAGGGCTTTAAGAAAGAAAAACTAACAGGTCTGTGAGAGCTGGTATTATAACTGGTTGGTAGGTGATCAAATACTTATGTCATGCAATAAAATTCAAATTAATTATTTAAAAATCATACAATGTGATATTGTGGATTTTTGTTTTAGATTCCCTCTCTTACAGTGATTACAGGGGCTGTATTTATCAAGCTTCTCAAAGTACCATTTTAGTCTTAAGTGCTGAGAATTGACTTAATTTACGCCTACTCTCAAACTTAAGTATAAAAGCAAGTTATCAAATTTCTCAAAGCTAAGAATCACTCTTACTCTCCCAGCTATTTGAGAAAGCTTGAGAGTTCTCTCAAGTGGTTAGGAGTTGCCAGTAAGGCCTTGTGATGGCTGAGACAGAGACGTGCGCAAATCTTTTAGGAGAGAAATAATGTTTTTTTAATTGTTTGACGTTGTGCATTTAATTAAAAACAATATTGTTTGGACAGTGCAGGCATCCTCGTCAACGACTGAGTGAGGGACGTCATTTCACCAGTGACATTTATGCAGCAATGCATTTTCAGTTGAAGGTGGTGATTATGCTTCGTTTGCAGCAACGCAATGCTAATGATTTGGCCCATCACAACCATCAATAAGCCAAATTGGAAAATGGAAACAATTATGGCACTTACAGCTCCACACATTCTCAAGCATTTTATTGACTTCCCAACAACACCCGCATAATCCATCAGAAGCAAACACAATTCATGCAAATAGCCGGCTTCCCAAGAGTAGTAGGCACAATGGATGGCACTTATATAAAGATCATTGCTCCCAGCGTCAACGAGAATGTTGATATGAACAAGAAGAGGTACCACAGCATCAACACACAAGTTGAGTTTGATGCAGACTATAACATTTTGGATGTGGTACCCAAATGGCCTGGGTCTACCCATGACGTGGGGATATTGAATGAAAGTGGCCCGAAGCAGCTGTTTGAAAGGCACTTTCTGCCACCGGAGTGTCATCTAATAGGAGATGAAAGATAACTTTTATCCTTGTGGCTGCTCAACCCTTTCCATATGCCACTGACACAAGCCCAAATGAACTACAACAGGTAGCCTGTTTTGTAAGCTATTTATACACATAGGACACTGTATCCTAATATAGGCGATATATAATATCACTTCACAGGGCACAGTTCGGTTTTCTTTTGAAATCCATGGTGGCTATGATTACATCATTAACTCTAGGCTATTTATAGGCAGGTCAGTTAACAGCACACTGGTTTGAAATATGTCATTGAGAAATAGTGGAAAACCCATTGGAAACCTTTTTGATCTTTCATTTACAATGTGTATAATCATAATGGATTCTCTTGAAAATAATTTTTTGTCATGTTTGTTGAATTTCAACTCCTCTTAGGAATGTCACCATTGAATGTGAATTTATCTGAGAATATTCTTAAACATACAATATAGAGTGTTTGGCCGCTAGGGGTCTCTCAATCAAAACAATAGTAAAAGATGTACTTTTGGATGACGTTGGGAAGTAGGGTGGGATTATGGGTTTTGCTATCGTCGTCAATGACAACCTTCCAATCTACGTCTCCGGCTGAAAAAATTTTCACTGACAAAGTAATGTATTGTTAAAAATATTATGACTTTATTCACGTTATGTTTGGTGGTTCCCTGGAACTTAGAGCAACTAGAGCAGTCGAAGGTTATATGACGCCATTGACGGAAGACAAAATGAAATGTCTTCGAATTATATTACAAATTTCTCTGAGTTTGAAAGTTGGTGGAACATTTAAGGTAAGTACACAACTAAGTAATATATATAGGTATAGTGATGTTTGCTTTTTTAATGCAAAGTACGTCTTTTTTCATTGTTTTGGAAAACAACATACTGTACCTTTAAACCAGTACATCTATTCCGTGATTTAGTCCTACACTTCACTTAAAGTAGGATTGAGATGTTTGAAAACTAATTTTTCAGGGCAGCTTTGAGCCAAGAATTGTCTTACTCTTAAGTCAAGTCTTAGCAGTGTTCTTATGAGTAATTCTAAGAAACTTTATAAATACGGGCCCAGACCTCTACATGCTTTGTAAGTAGGAAAACCTGCAAAATTGGCAGTGTATTAAATACTTGTTCTCCCCACTGTGTCTATTTTTAGCTTGTGTACTTACAGACTGTTGTACATTAGCTTGTAGGTTTGGTCAATATTTAGTTGAATTTCTTGATTCCTACAACTTCACAATATTAGCAGTTCCATAATGTAGCCATTCACATTTTTTAACAGTTGGCAAGTAAAAACTTGAACACACTTTTTCCTTCAAACATGACATCTTTGGTTGTGGCCAAACAGTTACATTTTCATTTCATCAATCCAAAGAACATTGTATAAGAATGATTCTGGATTGTCAAGGTTTTGTTTTGCATACTTGAGTTTTGCATGAGAAAAAGGCTCCCTCTGACAACTCTCCCATACAGATCCTTGTTGTATCTAAAAACAGTGAACAAATACTCTGGTGTCAGCTAAACGGTCCTTTGCGAGTGACCTGTGGGTCCTGCCAATCAGACCAGTTTTCGGACAAGTCTTTATGATATTTGTTGTCTTTCAGATTCAGAACGGTTCTGTTTCAAGTTTGTACATAAAACTACAGATGGTATTGCATGTCTAGTGAAAAACATTCAAATTAATTTAAATAATTTAAATTCCATTTCTTGAAATGCATTGAGAGTTTTTATAGCTTTCTCCTTATTTGTGAAAGTTAATTATCTTCATTTTCAAGTCCAAAGAAATCTGTTTAAAACTGAAATTGATTGTTAAAACCAAGCAGAACAACTATCACATTCTGAAAGATTAGAAGGAATGGAGTTACTACAGATCAATTGTTAAACACTGGAAGTTACTAAACCTGATTAAGCCCTTTGGAAGTCAATCAACATTCTGGTCCTTTTTAATTATCTTTTTAAGGAGAAAAGTACAATTCTGCGCAAACATTTGCATGTGTCATGTTGACTTTTTTAACAGTAATGAATGCAAATAAATCCTAATCCATTATTAAATGTTTCACTTTGTACCACGTAGATATCAAGTCAACTTTTTTTCACAGAAAGATTAATTGTAACATTATTTCTTTCCAGGGCTGCCCAAACATTTGCATACAACTGTACTGTATATGTTTTACCAACTAAGAATAACAACACAATTGTATGCAAGGATAAGAATGTGGACAATTAAACTTGCAACTGTAAGATGCATAAAAATGTAGTGTTAAGACATAGTTTCCTTGTCATGCAATAACAGCAGTGAGTATGTGACCCATTCAAATCACCAAACTTTTTGCATTATCCATACATTGATAGACAAGATGCATCTGTATATTCCCGAAATCATTCTGCTGCCATCATTCATTACATCATCAATAAAGACAAATGAGCCTGTTCCAGATGCTGCTCATGTCATGACACTACCTCCACTATGCTAAACAGATGAGGTAAAAAATTGCTTTGGATCAACTGCATTTCCTTTTTTTCTCCACACTTTTGCCTAAAGTGATAAAAAGATGGAGCTGAGACTACAAATCCACAGATCTTTTATGTGTGAACAATCAACCCAACAGGTAATACCTTATCAATTAGAAACACCTGTGAGCCAAATGTACAAATCTGTATGGTTGTAAAGAAATCTAGGGGATAGAACTCTGAAAGTGCTGTTATTCTTAATTGGAAAACATGTTCTGAAAGCTTATACAACAAAAGGACTACTTTGCGGGGCTTTTAACATTGGTCAATTTCATTTTGGAAAAAACTATTACTCTACATGTTGGGATTCACCAAGAACCCCCTTTTTTCCTCATGTCTTCTCTGTAGCTGGGAGGGTGTGGCCTGTTTGGAGTGGGTGTGTGGCTATCATTCACCCAGTCAGCATTCTCTTCCCTTCCACTGTCTTTTCCTTCATTGTCTGCTGCAAACCTACTGCTGGTCGCTGGGGGCGTCACCATGGTGACTGGCTTTCTGGGTTGCCTTGGTGCCCTGAAGGAGCAGCGCTACCTGCTGATGACAGTGAGTACCCTTGATGTCATAAAACCCCCATGACAGCAGGGAGACTTCAGGACATGTAGATTCTCTTCACCCCAAATTTAGCACACATGATTCTAATTATTATTACATTTGATTCAACTTTGTCATTGCACAGAGTACAACACCATGGCAACAGAATATAGTTTAACATCTAAATGAAAGCTATAATATGTTGCCCACAACTAGGGTTGGAGAGAAAATCTATGTTATGATAGATCTCCAGGTGAATACGGTGATTAACCTTCTGTTCTGTCCTTGAACCCAATTGTCCTTGAGCAAGGCATTACAGTTCACTTGGACTCCCTTTGTACCACAACACAAAAACACACACCTCATCCCCTAACTTGCTCTTTTTCTTTCATCAGTTTTTTGTAATCCTTTTGCTCCTGGTCCTGACAGAACTGACCCTAACCATGGTGCTCTATATCTTCAATGCTGAGGTGAGTGAATAGTTACAACTGCCTACAACCATCCCGGCTGCTCATAAATGTCCAACAAACTATCACTTAAAAACCCCAAGTAGGGGACAATCATAACGTTTTATCACTGTAATAAATTATCCACAGTTGTTTAAGAAACCTGTACATAAAGAGATAGATGTGCATGGATGCAGAAGATGTACATTCTAGAACCTACACAAACACCTGTATGTCCTGGTAAACGAGAAGGCTTGGGCACAGTGGGTACATAATGGGGGTCTGGGCTGAGTTGGATTGGTGTTTAAAAGACTTTTGTAGTTAGGGATGGGGTTTGGGCGGCGAAACATCATTCTGCTATGGTATAGACCTCAACAGTCCCGCCCCTCCTCCGGTTCTGGAAGTAAATTTCCTATTAATTTCTCCCATAGACGTCTGGAAAAATCCATATGAAAAGAGTTTTAGACCAGGGCTTAGGCTAACCAGCTACGACATGACTCATAACCATACAACATATAATTAGTAAAAAAAACTAAAATAAAATCCCAAAAAAAGAGGTACACAGTCAAAATGATATGTTGTATGCTTATGAGTCATGTTGTAGCTAGTTAGCCTAAGGTATGGTCTAAAACTCTTTATATTAGAAAAATGGGTTGGTATGTTAGTGCTAAGGGAGCATGATTTAATAAAACCTGTGATTCTTACCTTTAAAATTTCATGTGCTACAGAGGCTTAGATATTAAGGTCTGGTAGTTGTTAAAAAATTGTAGTATTTTTTCAGAGAACACTCAGTAGATAAGGATATTTATCCTAGAATAACATAGGTTTTAAAAGGCATTTATATCAGGCGTTTTAGGAGTAAATCGGTTAAATGCAGAAAGACTGGTGGGGATATGTGTGTGTTTGTGTGTTTGTCCATGTGGGGTAAAAACTACATTTGGAAATGGGGTGGGATTCGGGTTGTTGATGGGCTTAAGTGTTGGTGGGGTGAGTGGGTAAAGTAGTTTATGTTTATATACATAACATTTGGATGGTGCTGACCATAGTGTGGTAAACCAGGGTGGTCACTAGATCCAAAAATGTTAAATATTGCTCTATGTAACATACTTGGTAAGAACATGTTTAAAACCAGGTTTGTGTCATTTCAACATGGGCCCAGAATTAACAAAATTATTAAATGTTTTCATCACCTTCAAGACTACTAAATAATGTATATGTCTTACCAATGTCATGCAAATAAACCACAGCCTGCATTCTTCTCATCTTTTCCTGATTTCAGCTGGATGTAAAAGCACAGGATGATTTAAAGGAAGGGATGAAGAATTATGTGACAGACGAAGGGCTGAAGAAGTCATGGGACAATGTGCAGATAATGGTACAGTCTGTCACCTTATATGGATCTTGTGAATGTTCTACTTCTGTTAGCAATAGCTCACCTTTAACTTAAAAAAAAAGGGCAAGACTGACTAAATGTCATGCTATTTCAGTGAGTCTGAGTGTCTGTATTGCTGCATCAAAATAGACAGCACAGGGACATTTTCAATCCAACAAATTCTCACAGTTTGCCAAAGACAGTGAGATAATACTAAATTTCCTGTGATATTTGTCTCTCAGTTCAAGTGCTGCGGTGTAGCCAACAAAGAAGACTGGTACCTTGTGACAAATAAAACGCTTCCCTCATCCTGCTGCTCAAATCGGATAGGCCCATGTGTTGATGGATGGAGCGAGGTCAGAGCACTTCTCAAATTTGGGGGTTGGGGGTGGGGAGTCAAGGGTCAACAGCTTGCACAAACATATTCCAGCTGCCTACATGTTTAACAGGTTCCAGATGTGTGTGTGCTCACACTTACAAAAATGTAAAGAATGAATTCAACAGTGACTTTGCAATTTTTTCCTCCTAGTGTGTTTCTTCAACACCCAGCTTGCACTGACACATTGCTCTTTCCCATCTGTCATCCACAATCTCTTCCACCTCTGTCTTTGTATGTTTTAACTCTCTTCTTCCCATTGTTCTCCCTCCTCTTTACCCTTCTGTTTCCTCTCTTCCTGTTCTCCCTCTCAGCCGTGTTATGAGAAGGCTCGAAAGTGGCTTCTGACCAACATTACTTCAGTCCTGGTGTTTGGAGTCTGTATTGGCATTGTTCAGGTAACTACAAAAAACTTGATATTAATAAATCACAGCAATCAATTTGTCATGGGGCATGCATTGCATGTATTGGTATTATCCAGGTTTGAATTCTACCAGTCTGGTTAATTGAGTTTTACATATGACATACAGTGTTCAGACCCCCTAAAATTTTCACTCTTTTTGTCATTGCAGCCATTTGATAAAATAAAAAAGTTCATTTTATTTCATTAATGTACACTCAGCAACTTATCTTGACAGAAAAAAACAGAAATGTAGAAATATTTGCAAATTTATTAAAAATGAAAAATATCACATGGTCATAAGTATTCATAAGTATTCAGACCCTTTGCTCAATATTGAGTAAAAGCACACTTTTGAGCTGGTACAGCCATGAGTATTCTTGGGAATGATGCAACAAGTCTTTCACACCTGGATTTGGGGATCCTCTGTCATTCTTCCTTGCAGATCCTCTCCAGTTCCGTCAGGTTGGATGGTGAACGTTGGTGGACAGCCATTTTCAGGTCTCTCCAAAGATGCTCAATCGGGTTTAGGTCAGGGCTCTGGCTGGGCCAGTCAAGAATGGTCATAGAGTTGTTCCGAAGCCACTCCATTAGTTATGCTGTGTGCTTAGGGTCATTATCTTGTTGGAAGTTGAACCTTTGGCCAAGTCTGAGGTCCTGAGCACACTGGATGAGGTTTTCTTCCAGGATCTCTATGTACTTGGCCGCATTCATCTTTCCTTCAATTGCAACCAGTCATCCTTTCCCTGCAGCTGAAAAACAGCCCCATATCATGATGCTGCCACCACCATGTTTCACTGTTGGGATTGTATTGGGCAGGTGATGAGCAGTGCCTGGTTCTCCACACATACCACTTAGGATTAATGCCAAAAAGTTCAATCTTGGTCTCATCAGACCAGAGAATCGTATTTCTCATAGTCTGGGAGTCCTTCATGTGTTTTTTGGCAAACTCTATGCAGGCTTTCATATGTCTTGCACTGAGGAGAGGCTTCCATCTGGCCACTCTGCCATAAAGCCCTGACTGGTGGAAAGCTGCAGTGATAGTTGACTTTGTGGAACTTTCTCTTATCTCCCTACTGCATCTCTGGAGCTCAGCCACAGTGATCCTTGGGTTTTTCTTTACCTCTCTCACCAAGGCTCTTCTCCCACGATTGCTCTGTTTGGCTGGACGGCCAGGTCTAGGAAGAGTTCTGGTTGTCCCACACTTTTTCCATTTAAGGATTATGGAGGCCACTGTGCTCTTAGGAACCTTTTAGTGCTGCAGATATTCTTTTGTAACTTTGGGCACATCTGTGCCTTGCCACAATTCTGTCTCTGAGCTCCTCGGGTAGTTCCTTTGACCTCATGATTCTTATTTGCTCTGACATGCACTGTGAGCTGTAAGGTCTTATATAGACAGGTGTGTGCGTTTCCTAATCAAGTCCAATCAGTGTAATTTAACCAGTGTAATTAAACACAGTAGGACTCCAATGAAGGAGTAGAACCATCTCAAGGAGGATCAGAAGAAATGGACAGCATGTGAGTTAAATATGAGTGTCACAGCAAAGGGTCTGAATACTTATGACCATGTGATATTCCAGTATTTATTTTTTAATAAATTTGCACAAATTTCTACATTTCTGTTTTTTTCTGTCAGGATGGGGTGCTGAGTGTACATTAATGAGAAATAAAATTAACTTTTTTAATTTTATCAAATGGCTGCAATGAAACAAAAAGTGAAAATTTAAAAAGGGGTCTGAATACTTTCCGTACCCACTGTATTTGTCACTATTATCTAGTGACTTACAGTAGTTTGTGCATGCAAGATAGGTAGGTGGGAAAATCACACATCACATTTGTAGGAAGTCCCATTCAATAAAGTACCTTGCTGCTAAGTCTGTGCAAGATAAACACAGATAGTCAGGTATAAAATGTTGGTATCCTTGATAAGCAAAAAATGTATATACTGTTAAAAATATACAAAAACGTATTTATATTGCATGATTAAATGTTCTATTTCTAGAATGTTGCACCTTGAGAATAGCACTACTGTACTTTCTATTTGCCATGAGCAAGTTACCAAAAACTGTACAAACTTTATTTCCTCGTGTTTGAAAAACATGAAAAAGTGATATACTGTAGATGGGACAATGATTCCCGGATACATGTCACGTCCATAATTGTCCATAAATAGTCAGTGAAACGCCCCAAAATTAATATTCATTGATTGAGAAATCATGGCATACACAGTATTGAGGAAAACCAAAAAAGCAACTTCAATCAATGTCAAGTAGAAAATATTGTTGGCGAGGTGGAAAAGAGTAGGAAAATGTTGTTTTATGCACACAGTGTGCCTATTACGAACGGCGTGGCAAAAGGAGTGGCAAAAGGTTGCAGACGCTGTGAATGCCGTGGCCGAAATAAAAAAAGTGGTCAGATATCAGTCAATGTCGAAAAGCGTCTTTAGCGCTTCATTGCGAAAGTGTGTCTGCCACTGGTGGGGGAAATGGGTAACATTAGAGCAACATGTCTGCATCACAAGTTATTTGGACATTAGTGAATGCTTTCGATTAATGAAGGCTAATTAATCTAATTGTAAATGTAAAATAGTTCTGCACAAAAAGAAAATCTTGAACCTTTCAAAATGGTTAAGACATGCATCACGATGGAACACATTTAAAAAGAAAACGAACTAAATGCTCATAAAAGAACACTATGTTTCTGTATCTGATTACAACATTTATACTATGAAAACAATATTCCCAAATTGACAATAAAGACTATCTATTTATTATCTATCTTATCATCAAGTATTTATCTATTTATCTGCACCGCCAGACAGAGACATGGACAAGAATATAAGTGTTAAACATGATTTTGTTCTGTTTACCGTATTATTTATGAGGATGAATTACATAACATGCCAATATTATTAGCCTACACAATATATTTGAGTATTCTTTTTGCAAATGTGTGCAATATGTCCTTCATTTTCCTTTACGTTAAAATCTTGTTTTATATTGTTTGTATTTCTCTGCAGGCTGTTAATTGTATGCATGGCTTTGTGACATCTTCATATTATTAATGAGAGGCAGTATTTCGATTTCGGTTACACAACACTCTGCAGTTTCAGACGGATCTACAGTAGCCTACGTGTTTCATCCATCTGCCGATGGTGTCGCCATTTCTCATTTCACCCGTTTTTGTGCGTACACATGGGTCAAAGTTTCCGTGAAGGACCGCACATTTTCCCGTCAAGTTTGCTTTTTATAAATCCCAATTATTACGTAGAGAGCTGCGTACGTCTTCTTTTGTGCGTACGCCACGTTTATAAATGAGGTATTTGAAGCTGCATGGTGTCTCTATAGGTGTTGGATCCTCCAGAGGCTTCTAGTAGGCAATAGTAGGCAAAAACCTACTATTTGGACACCCCTAACCAATGCTCACAAGCAGAAACGGTTGCAATGGGCCCAGAAATACATGAAGAGTAATTTTCAGTCTTGCTTACTGATGAGTGCCGTGCAATCCTGGATGGTTGGAATGGATGGATGGAGTAGTGGATGGTTAGTGGATGGCCACCATGTCCCAATAAGGCTGCAACGTCAGCAAGGAAGTGGCAGAGTCATGTTTTAGGCTGAAATCATGAGGAGAGAGCTGGTAGGGTGTGCACCTTTTTCATTACTTTGCAGGCCCCTTTAGAGTTCCTGAAGGTGTGAAAATGACCTCACCAAAGTATATAAAGTTTCTGACTGACCACTTCTTCAATGGTACAAAAAGAAGAACTGTGCCTTCCGTAGCAAAATCATCTTTATGTATGACAATGCACCATCTCATGCTGCAAAGAATACCTCTGTGTCATTTGCTGCTATGGGCATAAAAGGAGAAATACTCATGTTGTGGCTCACATCCTCCCCTGACCTCAACCCTACTGAGAACCTTTCGAGCATCCTCAAGCAAAAGATCTATGAGGGTGGGAGGCAGTTCCCATCAAAACAGCAGCTCTGGGAGGCTATTTTGACATCCTGTAAATAAATTCAAGCAGAAACTCTCCATAAATTCACAAGTTCAATGGATGCAGGAATTGTGAAGGTGATATCAAAGAAGGGGTCATGTGTTTTTATAAAATTGCTTTTTATTTCAGTAAATATGACCTAATGCAGCAAATTCAACAAATGACCATTTTCAGTTCTTTACAACCTATTAAATGTTTTGAAAATGTTGTGAATAATTTGGAACAGTGCATTTTGAGTTTTATATATTTTTTTTAAATACTGTTTTCATTGGGTGGTTTGTTCAATGAAATTCGACTTATACCCTAACGGTTGGTGACTTGAAAATTATACTGACTTTCATTTGCATCTAAAATGGATATTGGATTACTAAGTAATTTTTGTGGATCTGCTTGCCTCAGTAAGACTTACCCTGTCTCTCGCACCTCATTCTCAAAATGATAGTTTCTATTGTCTTGTTAATTTTTAGTTGTGTTGTTACTATGGGACGGAAAGCTGCATTTGCTCGTCCTCCCGAATTGATACACCGAATGCATTTGAAAGCATTCCCCAAAGTGAAACATTATAATAATTAAAATGAAACCTCTTATATTAATATAATTAGTTATTCTTATGTAGTAAAAAAAAATAATTATATGCAATCACATTTTGCTGTTTAATGTCATGGCTATAAATTTATGTCAACAATAGTCATACTGGGGTCTTGAACTCGGGTCTCAACTGCAACAAACTGGGAACATACAAGTTTCGACATTTAAGAAGTGATTACTATATTAGCCTTTTAGGTATAGAACGTCGCATTTCTTTACACTTGGTTACGGTTGTCAGGGTCGGGATTCCATAGTTAGAATGTGTCAATTTAAGTAAAGAAACCAACCAAACATTGGCTGTTAAATGCATGGTTAGCCCAAAAAAGCATGGTTAGCCTAAAATGTCCTCCTCCTAAATGAAGAGAAGACTGAGGTTATTGTTTTCGCCCAAACGAAAACTCTCAGCACCTAAACCTTGAGCTAAAGAACTTATGAGCTTTTAAATCCACTGGAGTACGGAACTTGGGTGTTCTTGTCGACCAGTCCCTAAAATTTGATAAACACACTTAATCTGTAATCAGCTCTAGTTTCTTCCAACTTTGAATACTATCTAAAATAGTAGTCGAAGTAATAGGATTTCTCAATCCAAAAACTCTAGAAATGGCTGTTCATGCATTTATCACATGTCGGCTAGATTACTGCAATTCTTTATATTGTGGTATATCCAGGGTCCAAATCGCCCGTCTCCAATTAGTACAAAATGCGGCGGCCAGACTCATCCATAAATGTTGGAAATATGACCATATCTCTCTCCGATTCTCAAATCTTTACACTGGCTGCCAATTCGACAGAGAATAGATTTTACAATTTTACTAGGGTATGTTAGTATACCCTATTGGAAATTATGATTTTAAGTATAGCTTCGATAAAGATTTGGCTTACTCGCACTAAATACAATTTCTATGCAAAGTTTACTTTTTTTACTGGCTTTTTGCGGACAGACACATTCAGATGGCATATTTCAGTGACAGTGTGTTGGACAAACTCAGGGATAAGGTAGTTTAATTCTGTCAAATATTTTTAACAGCAATTCAAGACTACTATTTAAGCAGGCTTTTAGTTAGTTGAGGCGTTTCTATGGTTGTTTGTTTTGTTTTAATTTGTATTGTAAATGGCCTGCTTTTGAATTTGTTTTATTGTATTATATCTTATTGTGAAGCACTTTGTGATTTTTACCTGTGAGAGGTGCTATACAAATACATTTTATTTACCTACTTAACTTACTTTAATAAAACCTGCAACTGAGCAGCCTAGATTCACTAGAGTGTTTTCTCTTTCATCCTGCCGACCACGTTGTCACATCTGCCAATTTAGTGTACAGGTGTTCCAATGTGTTTATGCAGTGTTTCTCAAACTTCTAACGATACAACGTTATGGCTGCTGCTAACTGCAGCAACTTTAGCGATCCGTTGCAACGTGGCCGCGAAAGCATTTAGCACCTCTGTTGGAGGTAGCGACTAGTTACGTCGCGTCTCTGTTCACCAGACACTACACAGGCTCTGTATTCTGCAGACCACTCTACCTCTGTGTCTACCTTGCCAACAGGGGGTACTTCCTGCGCCTCTGCTAATCACTAACACAGTACAATAAAGTTGTGAAATGTACAGTATGAGGCATGTACAGTGCCTTGCGAAAGTATTCGGCCCCCTTGAACTTTTCGACCTTTTGCCACATTTCAGGCTTCAAACATAAACTATAATTTATAACATGAAACTGTAATTTTTTGTGAAGAATCAACAACAAGTGGGACACAATCATGGAGTGGAATGAAATTTATTGGATATTTCAAACTTTTTTAACAAATTAAGAACTGAAAAATTGGGCGTGAGTAAGTTAATACTTTTTAGCGCCACCTTTTGCTGCAGTTACAGCTGTAAGTCGCTTGGGGTATGTCTCTATCAGTTTTGCACATCGAGAGACTGAAATTCTTGCCCATTCCTCCTTGCAAAATAGCTCGAGCTCAGTGAGGTTGGATGGAGAGCGTTTGTGAACAGCAGTTTTCAGTTCTTTCCACAGATTCTCCATTGGATTCAGGTCTGGACTTTGACTTGGCCATTCTAACACCTGGATATGTTTATTTGTGAACCATTCCATTTTAGATTTTGCTTTATGTTTTGGATCATTGTCTTGTTGGAAGACAAATCTCCGTCCCAGTCTCAGGTCTTTTGCAGACTCCATTAGGTTTTCTTCCAGAATGGTCCTCTATTTGGCCATCCATCTATCCATCCATCTTCCCATCAATTTTTGCCATCTTCCCTGTCCCTGCTGAAGAGAAGCAGGCCCAAACCATGATGCTGCCACCACCATGTTTGACAGTGGGGATGGTGTGTTCAGGGATGAACTGTGTTGCTTTTACGCCAAACATAACGTTTTACATTGTTGCCAATAGGTTCGATTTTGGTTTCATCTGACCAGAGCACCTTCTTCCACATGTTTGGTGTGTCTCCCAGGTGGCTTGTGGCAAACTTTAAACGAAACTTTTTATGGATATCTTTCAGAAATGGCTTTATTCTAGCCACTCTTCCATAGAGGCCAGATTTGCGCAGTATATGACTGATTGTTGTCCTATGGACAGACTCGCCCACCTCAGCTGTAGATCTCTGCAGTTCATCCAGAGTGATCGTGGGCCTCTTGGCTGCATCTCTGATCAGTCTTCTCCTTGTATGAGCTGAAAGTTTATAGGGATGGCCGGGTCTTGGTAGATTTGCAGTGGTCTGATACTCCTTCCATTTCAATATTATCGCTTGCACAGTGCTCCTTGGAATGTTTAAAGCTTGGGAAATCTTTCTGTATCCAAATCCGGCTTTAAACTTCTCCACAACAGTATCTCGGACCTACCTGGTTTGTTCCTTGTTCTTCATGATGCTCTCTGTGCTTTCAATGGACCTCTGAGACTATCACAGAGAGGGTGCATTTATACGGAGAATTGATTACACACAGGTGGATTCTATTCATCATCATTAGTCATTTAGGTCAACATTGGATCATTCAGAGATCCTCACTGAACTTCTGGAGAAAGTTTGCTGTACTGAAAGTAAAGGGGCTGAATAATTTTGCTCGCCTATTTCGTCAGTTTTTTATTTGTTAAAAAACTTTGAAATATGCAATAAATTTCATTCCACTTCATGATTGTGTCCCACTTGTTGTTGCTTCTTCACAAAAAATTACAGTTTTATCGAAATGTTCAAGGGGGCCGAATACTTTCGCAAGGCACTGTACAGTACAGTATGACACATGTTGTTTTTAGAATTATTATTATTATTTTATTTTCGTTTTAATTGTCCAAAAAATAATGACAAGGAATTTGTTTTTTAATCGCTATACTGTATGTCAGCTCAAAGTAGGAACGGAATATACAGTAAACACTCAGAGAGACAGTAATGTTTGCGAAGCAAAAGTAGCTTATTTCACAATAGGCTAAACTAACAGGTCCCTCCCCACTTACGGCACGCCTCTGACAATACATTACCATTTAAATACTTGTTGTTTTAACACATTTGCCGGCTATACTGTGTCATTCCTTTAGAGGCAATCATGCTGATTAGCTCCCCCCTAAAGACCTATTGCCATTCTAGATGCGGGAAAGAAGCGTTGATTACTCCACAATGAATGACGCCAAGGGGGAGAGGGGGATAAGACAGGAGACAAATTCTGTTAGTTTAGCAGATCGTGTACTTCTGCTCCACTAACATTACTGTCTCAAGTATTTTAATGGCATTTTTGGTGTCATTACATATAAATGGGTCAATGTTGTGACGGCTACATTTTCTGTCCGACTACATTTTTTTCAGTTAAAATAAGGTTTTAATGTACAGAAAAATACCATGTACATGTAGTACCTCTCCTATATATTTCCTATATATTTATCCTATATATTTATCATTTCAAAAACCATTAGTTATTTGTTTTTTTTCTGTTATTTAAAGTGTCAAAATATCATGTGGTGCGACCTTCTGGCAATGACTGCTCTCTTGAAAACTTCTTTGAAATTACCCTAAATCTTCTCATATTATTATTTTTCCCTATTTAGCATCATTTCCAAAGTGTTTTGTAGCTCTGTACACAGAAGTTGTATGTATATGTCCATCATAATATACGAAAAAACTTTGTCCGATTATGTCCATTTTGTGTAATATCATGTGGTGCAACCATCAAGAAATGACCACTTTGGGACTTTGACGTTGAAATGCATTCAAAGACAGGAAGTTAAATCATATACTAGTTTTCCAAGGACCCATGGATGAGCAAGCAGGTTTGTAACTTTCTTACATACTGAGAAAAAACAACTTTTTTAACAGCTGGTATGTAGTTGCCACATTTGGATATCATGTGGTATGACCTCAAAAAAACAATGAATATCAAGTTATATCTTAAAATATGTATTTTTATTATAAATTTCATATTTGCATTTTTTGTTTAGCTAGCTTGTTTTGTTTAGGTGGCCAATTATGTGCCTGTACATTTTGACTGAATATGAAAATATAATTTGGTGCAACCATACATCATATCATAACCATTGTAGAGTTTATTTCCTTGAACGATACACGTCCTAGATTGGCAGTTTTTGGGCTTTTATCTTCAATTGATGATTAACTTACATAAAGGTTTATTATTTTAGTATTATTTGGAGTAGATTTATGAAATCTAGTCATTTTTTAAATATTTAATTAAGAACAGTTTGTTTAATCTATATAAAATTATTGCGAATTATGTTCACTTTAATAATTATGTACACCCCTTACATTTTTGTAAATACTTGATTATAACTTTTCATGTGACACACTGAAGAAATGACACTTTGCCACAATGTAAAGTAGTGAGTGTACATCTTGTATAACAGTGTACAATTGCTGTCCCCTCAAAATAACTCAACACACATCCATTAAGGTCAAAACTGCTGGCAACAAAAGTGAGTACACCTGTAAGTGAAAATGTCGAAATTGGGCCCAATTAGCGATTTTCCCTCCCTGTTGTTATGTGACTAATTAGTGTTACAAGGTCTCAGGTGTGAATGGGAAGTAGGTGTGTTCAATTTTGTGTTATGACTCTCACAACTCCCTCAAACTGGTCACTGGATGTTCAACATTGCACCACATGAAAAAAGAAATGTTGCTCTAGATAAGATGGCCTAGGCTATAAGAAGATTACCAAGACCCTAAAACTGAGCTGCAGCACGGTGGCCAAGACCATACAGCGGTTTAACAGAACAGATTCCACACAGAACAGGCCTTGCCATGGTTGACCAAACAAGTTGAGTGCACGTGCCCAGCGTCATATCCAGAGGTTGACTTTGGGAAATAGACGTATGGGTGCTTCCAGCATTGCTGCAGAGGTTGAAGGGGTGGGGGGTCAGCCTATCAGTGCTCAGACCATACGCCGCACACTGCATCAAATTGGTCTGCATGACTGTCATTCCAGAAGAAAGCCTTTTCTAAAGATGACGAACAAGAAAGCCCACAAACAGTTTGCTGAAGACAAGCTGACTAAGTACATGGATTACTGGAACCATGTCCAGTGGTCTAATGAGACAAAGTTAAACCTATTTGGTTCAGATGGTGTCAAGCGTGTGTGGTGGCAAACAGGTGAGGAGTACAAAGAAGTTTGTCTTGCCTACAGTCAAGCATGGTGGTGGGAGTGTCATGTTCTGGGCCTGCATGAGTGCTGCCAGCACTGGGGAGCTACAATTGATTGAGGGAACCATGAATGCAAACATGTACTGTGACATACTGAAGCAGAGCATGATCACCTCCCTTTGGAGACTGGGCCGCAGGGCCGCAGTATTCCAACGTAATGACCCCAAACACACCTCCAAGATGACCACTGCCTAGCTAAAGAAGCTGAGGATAAATGTAATACATTGGCCAAGCATATCTCCAGACCTAAACCCTATTGAGTATCTGTAAGGCATCCTCAACTTGAGGGTGGAGGAGTGCAACAACTCTAACATTAACCATCATGTTCATCATCTCTAACATAGTCATCATGGAGCAGTAGAAGAGAACTCCAGTGGCAACCTTTGAAGCTCTGGTGAACTCCATGCCCAAGAGGGTTAAGGCAGTGCTGGAAAATAATGGTGGCCACACAAAGTATTGACACTTTGGTAAATGGTATATGGTAAATGGACTGCATTTATATAGCGCATTTTTCTGACCAACAATGGCCACCAAAGCGCTTTACATTGCCTCACACTCACCCATCGTGTCAGCCATGCAAGGCGCCAGCCAGCACGTCGGGAGCAACTGGGGTTAGGTGTCTTGTTCATGGACACCTCGACAATTGGTCAGGAGGACCCGGGGATCGAACCACCAAACTTCCGGTTGCTAGACGACCTATTTGACCCACTGAGCCACTGCCACCCCAACTTTGGGCCCAATTTGGACATTTTCACTAAGGGGTGTACTCACTTTTGTTTACACTGTTATACAAGCTGTACACTCACTACTTTACTTTACACTGTAATTTCTTCAGTGTTGTCACATGAAAAGTTATATTTAAATATTGTTATATTTACAAAAATGTGAGGGGTGTATTCACTTTTGTATGATACTGTATTTATTATTATTGATATTAATATATTTATTCATGACTGTTTTTATCTATTTTGCCAGATTCCATATGTAAGTCAGGTCCTTGAGGTTGTGGTAGAGTAAGTCCAGGTTAGCTCCATGTGGCAGTCGATTGAGAAATACTTATTGTTGTGTCCACAAGTTCCAGATGTCATTTACTACTGAAAGAAATATTTTCATGGTGTCATCTCAGAGCCTGAGCCTGCAACTTCACATTAATCTAAGTTAAGGAGCCAAGATTGGGTAAAATTCAGAAATGCCTGAACTAAAATCCAGATAACCATCAGTAGCATGATTAAATGTTAGGTGATGAAGTTAAATTAAATTTATGTTCAAAACAAGGCCACTAATGTGTGCTACAATTATAAATGTATATAATGAGATGTTTATTTTTGAAAATGTTTATGATGAAATTTTATGTTCATAAAGATTCTGTAAATTTTTTATAAAATCTGGTTTAAATCTTTTTTTGTATGGAATTTGTTTATTGATGTATTTTTATAATGTAATGAAGTCTTCATGTCATTTGGAGCGACCACTCGTCATGTGGTGCGACCAATAATGGCAATAACTGTATTAAATTCAAAATAAAATACTATATTTTTGTGGCTGACATATTAATCACTGATAAAATATGCTTAAGTGAATAGTATTTTTAAAACATTTGTATTAGTTTAATACAATTTACAGGAAATATATGTCCTGATCTACATCAAAGAAGGTGACTGTGAAATTATAGAACAGAAATACAGGATAAATATTAACAAAAATTCAAAAGTAATACAAATACTTTTTAATTATTAATATATTACTGAAAAATTGTAAAACAAATGCTAAGCATTTTAAAGAAATTAATTAATTTAAAGTTAATTCACGGTTGCACCACATGACATTTTTTAAGGCCACGCCCAATTAATTCATATAAAAATACATTAAAATCACTGAATAGAACATTTTAATATGAATGTATATTCATATTAAAATGTTCTATTCATATGAATATACATTCATATTAAAATGTATATGAATAGAACATTTTAATATGAATATACATATTTTTAACTACACTTTATATTTAAAGGAGTGTTCCACAGTAAATCAGTTTCATAGTATACCATTTACAAACGTTACCATAGATGATTTATGTCATATACACGTCTGTTCTTTTTCAATATATCAGAGAAAAGCCGATACTATATATTTCAGTTCCTTTCGCATCCACTGGGGGGCTTCTGTATCAGTCTAAACTTGAGTTACCACAACTCCCAGAATTCCAAGCGAATTTAGTGCCTGTCCCCGCTTAAACAAACCGACACAGAACATGGGCAATTCAACAGCACACCTCTGTAGAGCTGACGCTAGAAAGTTATACATATTTGTTTTTAAAATTGTAAT
>JACXGM010012717.1:0-23726 GCA_016801145.1 Umbra pygmaea
ACAAGAGGCCGGTGTTTCCGCTCCACGGCCACAAGAGGCCGGTGTTTCCGCTCCACGGCCACAAGAGGCCGGTGTTTCCGCTCCACGGCCACAAGAGGCCTGTGTTTCCTCTCCACGGCCACAAGAGGCCGGTGTTTCCGCTCCACGGCCACAAGAGGCCGGTGTTTCTGCTCCACGGCCACAAGAGGTCGCCCAAGTTCCCCGGCCAGCAAAGGTCGTCCAAGTTCCCCGGCCACAAGAAGCTCTGCCAGAGTTCCAAGATGGCTGCTCCCAGCCAGAGCACCATGCCCAGACCACCAGAGGTCTCCACCTTGCCCAAACCACCAGAGGTCTCCACCTTGCCCAGACCACCAGAGGTCTCCACCACGCTCAGACCACCAGAGGTCTCCACCACGCTCAGACCACCAGAGGTCTCCACCACGCTTAGACCATAAGCTTGAGGGCATGGATGAAGTAAAATGAAATTGCCTTGTTATACCACTAACTAGGCTCAAAAAATACACCACACATCCACGGCAGCATAATGAGGGTCCCTATATACAAACTGAGCATTGGGAACTTTGTAAGTGTACAGACAGTTTATTAAAAAGATAGTTTAAAAGACAGTAACATTCGCATACAGGCAGGCGCCATCTTGGGATCGCCATCTTTTTTTTAAACTGCAGCGTTGGAACAAGCCTACATAAGGGCAGCAGGGACGTGCACAGGTACAGTCTATGGTTGCCTGGGCAACAGCCTGTTTGCCCTGATTGGCTGATATGCCCCTCTGGAGAACGAGCCTAAATATTTTTTTGTGGCTGCATCAATACGATAAGCCCATCATTAAATAAGTTAAAATAATTAAATTGCAGTATCATCCAGTTCTGTGTTAATTTATTTTGCCACCATAACGTTAGCGTTGCCCTCTGCCCCCAGTGTATTCTCACGACAGTTCACTGCGAGTGAAGGAGAGGGAAAACCCTCCCACTTTCACGTGACCTTTTGAAGTTATGGAGATATTGACAAATGGCCTGTGAGTTAAAAAATATACACTGCTCAAAAAAATAAAGGGAACACTAAGATAACACATCATAGATCTGAATGAATGAACTAATCATATGTGCTGACAACAAAATCACACAAAAATTATCGATGGAAATGAAATGTATCAACCCATGGAGGTCTGGATATGGAGTCACACTCAAAATCAAAGTGAAAAACCACACTACAGGCTGATCCAACTTTGATGTAATGTCCCTAAAACAAGTCAAAATAAGGCTCAGTAGTGTGTGTGGCCTCCACGTGCTCGTATGACCCTACAATGCCTGGGCATGCTCCTGATGAGGTGGCGGATGGTCTCCTGAGGGATGTCCTCCCAGACCTGGACTAAAGCATCTGTCAACTCCTGGACAGTCTGTGGTGCAACGTGGCATTGGTGGATGGAGCAAGACATGATGTCCCAGATGTGCTCAATCGGATTCAGGTCTGGGGAACGGGTGGGCCAGTCCATAGCATCAATGCCTTCCTCTTGCAGGAACTGCTGACACACTCCAGCCACATGAGGTATAGCATTGTCTTGCATTAGGAGAAACCCAGGGCCAACCGCACAAGCATATGGTCTCACAAGGGGTCTGAGGATCTCATCTCGGTACCTAATGGCAGTCATGCTACCTATGCCGAGCACATGGAGGGCTGTGCGGCCCCCCCAAAGAAATGCCACTCCACACCATTACTGACCTACCGCCAAATCGGTCATGCTGGAGGATGTTGCAGGCAGCAGAACGTTCTCTACGCGTCTCCAGACTCTGTCACGTCTGTCACATGTGCCCTACTGGTGATTGTAAGTAGCTGCACTAAGAGGAAGTGAGGTAACAGTTAGAGAATAGGAGAAGGAAGTGATGTTTAGAAAGGTCCCTTTTTCCCATTGCTTCATAGAGGGAGCATCACAGTGTACAAATCCACTTAATCCTGTGCCTTAAAGTCCACAAACCGGCTTCATCTGTAAGTCATCCACTATTTACAGTAATATTAACATGTTTATGTTAATATTTATTTGATATGAGTAAAGTATGTTTGAGGAAGTTTATTGTCAACTACATATGGATGTATTCAATCTTTGGTCATTAAAGCGTTAGTCCTTTTTAAGATTGCATTACATAATTTTAAGAACCTGTTTCTGTTGTTATTATCAATAATTCTCTACTAATGTACGATAGATACTTGGTACTTGCTAAGATACTTACTGTGTTCGTATTTTTGTGTTCCTTTTTGCAGTTTTACAAAATAAGTGATATTTTCCTTAATTAAATCCTGCCAAACACAACAACCTGCCTGTTCCTTGTAGAATATAATGCTGGAGAATATAATGTTAAGCTAGCTGTATAACTGAAGAATACATTGCCTGCAACAACCTTTAGTAAGGACAGCATAGTAAATACATGACCACCTTCTGTGGGAGTTTAAGAAGGATTTCAAGATAGACAAGCTACACTGCACTTCATCAACATCGCAACCACAGTTAAGTCTGGAGAGTTTTCCGGTGAAGACAAAGTAAAAGGCTCACAAGATGGTAGTGAATCAGACTCAGTCCTCTCCCACACTCACTCCAGAAAGTCACGCTCTTCACGCTCGTCAGCAAACTCTAGAAGCAGCAAGAGCTCGTGCCAAAGCAGAAGCAGCCAAAGCTAGGCTGGCCTTCACAGAAAAGGAGAGTGAACTCAAATTTGAGAAAGCTAGGCTGGAAGCCAGAATTGATCGCATCAATTTACAGCGAGAAGCTGAAGCTGCCCATGCGAAAGTTGTAGTTCTGGAGACAGCAGCAGCAGACATAGATGGAATTGACCGGACTGAAGAACTTGAGTTCTTGTCCCTTCAAGAGAGTGCACAAAAAAGGACTGATGACTATGTTGCCCACCACGCACTGCAGCATTTTGCACAGGGATCTCAAGATAAGGACGATCACTATCCCTCACCTCCAGCACTCATAAACCAACCATTCACCCAGACAGCAAGAGAGGAGAGGGATGTTAATCCCCCCTTACTTTCAGTGCACACCCCCCATGAAGACTACACTACTAAGAGTGAGGCCCAGACACAGATCATTAATAAGAGAATGATGTACCAACGCAGGGACACACAGCCGGTTCACACAGATGTACCACAGCAGAGAAATTATGTCAAACATAGTGCTCTCCCCATTGAGCCATCATGTTCAGCCAACACAAATCATGATACAACAACAGCTGATCTCGCCAAGTTTCTTGCTAAGAACCAGCTGGTTTTCTCAGGTTTGATGACCTACCTGAACATTACCAAGCCTGGAGAGAGACTTTCATCAACACCATCGAAAACCTTGAGTTATCAGCAAGTGAATAGATGGATTTGCTGATCAAATGGCTGGGTAAGGAGTCAAGTGAGCAGGCACTCAGAATTAGGTCTGTGTCAGACAACCATCCCTTGGTCTCAAAATGGTTTGGGAGAGATTGAATAAAACATATGGGTCCCCAGAAGCAATAGAGAGAGCTCTGTTTAGCAAAATTTCCCAAGAGGAACTTTCCCAAGAGTCGAAATAGAGACAGATTACAAAAACACCAAGAGCTGGCAGATCTACTGATGGAATTATATGTTGCCAAGACAGATGGGTACTTGCCAGGGCTAGCTTACCTTGACACAGCAAGGGGAGTCCAGCTTATTGTGGAGAAGCTGCCCTTCTACCTCCAAGACAGGTGGATGTCTCAGGGGTCCAAATACAAGAGAGAATATGGTGTTGCCTTTCCTCCTTTCTGCTTCTTCAAAGGGTTCATCTCCAGGGAAGCTGAAGAGAGAAACGACCCTAGCTTTAACCTGCCCACTCTCTCTACAACCTCTTACAAGAGAGAGAAGAAGGGTCAAAATAAAACTGTCTCTGTGCATAAAACAAGCATATCATCATCAGATACAGAATCTAAAACGGAAAATCCTGACAGACAATGCCGAATGCATAACAAACGCCATTCACTGAAGAAATGCAGAGGGTTCAGGAAAATGAGCCTAGATGACAGAAATAAATTCTTGAAAGAGAACAATATATGCTTTCGCTGCTTTGCTTCTACTAATCACCATGCAAAATCCTGCAACACACCCATCAAATGTACTGAGTGTGACAGCGATAAACACCTTTCTGCTCTTCACCCTGGTCCTACTCTTCAGTCACAGCCAGGTTCTTCCCCTACATCAGAGAACGGCGGGGAGAGAGAGGACACAGGGCAGCCAGATGTCTCATCCAGGTGTACCGAGGTATGTGGTGAGGGATTCAAAGGCAAATCCTGCTCAAAGATCTGCCTTGGAAATGTGTACCCCAACGGTCATCGCAATCTACAGAGAAAAATGTACGCAATTTTGGATGACCAGAGCAACGTGTCATTGGCTAGATCTGAGTTTTTTGACATGTTCAACATCAAAGGAGCAGCAGTAACCTATGCACTCAAAACCTGTGCAGGTACAGTGGAAACAGCTGGGAGAAAAACTCATGATTTCACGGTAGAATCTATAGATGGAAAAATAAACATCCCACTACCTACACTCACTGAGTGTAATGAGATTCCCAATAACAGACCAGAGATACCGACACCAGATGCTGCATACTACCACCACCACCTAAAGCAGATAGCAAATGAAATCCCACCCCTTGATCCAGTTGCTGACATCCTGCTGCTATTGGGAAGATACATTGTTAGGGTCCATAAGGTTCGTAAACAGCACAATGGCCCTCACTACGCACCATATGCACAAAAGCTTGACCTTGTGTGGGTTATCATAGGTGATGTATGCACAGGAGGTGCTCACAATACAAACACAGTGAGTACCATGAAGACCTGTATCCATGGAAATGGAAAACCAACTTACCTATCTCCATGCGAGAATCAGATACAGGTGAAAGAAATTTGCAGTATTAAAAGTAATGACATGAATCTTCCCCTGCACAAGCACACGCAAAGAGCATTAGTGGCTTTAAACAAAGATAATCTTGGAAAAACAGTCTTCTGCACAACAGAGAACGACAACCTGCTCGCCCACTTAATTGAGGATATAACCTTTCTTTCATGGAACAGGAGTTCTTCCAAAATGACACAAACAGCTGGGTCGCTCTTCTCCCTTTCCGACACCCACGGAAACGTCTCCCTAACAACAGAGACTATGCTTACAACCGGCTGATATCACTGCGAAAGATGTTAGAGAAGAAGCCTGCAATGAAACTACACTTCACTGAGTTCATGCAAAAAATGCTTGATAATGGACATGTTGAGCTTGCACCACCACTCAACGAAGGGATGGAATGTTGGTATCTCCCTACCTTTGGAGTTTACCATCCCCAACAGACGTGGCGGCAGCCGATTTTGCCGGGGCTTCGGCCCCGAATGTTTTAAGTGTAGCCCCGAATGTATTTTGAAAAGATGACTGACAAATATGAAACCGCGCAATATACTATGTAAATCATAAGCTACCTTATTTCAGTCTGCCTTGCCTTTGCACATACTGCATACAGCCTGTAAAATAGACATAGTTTTTTTAAATAATCTAGCCTATTGAGAGTGAGGAGTCACGTGCCAATCTGGGCGGGGTCTGAGCCACTCGGCCATGATGGTATGAGAGGCTATCGGTTTCCAGGGGCAACGCCTTCCGAACTTCACAGAGGCGCGACTAAACATTCCAGAGCTCTTTAATTTTTCACAAATTTATTATTTTTGCACATGTATTATTTCGGCAGGACTACAGATCTACGAATACAAGAAAGAAAAGGAAGAAAGTAAAGCAATTCAAAAAGATAAGGCGAAAGAAAAGGGCCCTTACAGGAACAAGCTCACACCAAGCGCAAAACAGCGGTATTTGGAGAAGCTCTCAGGCATCCAAAATATCTACCCATACGAGCTCCCTGCAGCGGAATGGCACAGAGACCTGGACGATTTACCTCCATGCACATATATGGACATTGTGAATTATCATGTTTTTGGTGTAAGTTACTACACAATGCAGGAGTTTAAAAGCCACAAGTCTTTGGAAAGTTACGAGGCTTTCTGCTGTGGCTGGGTGCAGGACTTGGCCATCTACAAGCCTCCAGGTGGTGAAAACAGCATTGTACTGGCAAATGTTCATTTCTTCACATCTATTTTAGTGTTGTAGTTTCATTGTAAATTTGAAGTGGTCTTTAAATGCAAAGTAATTAACTGCAACTGTTTCGTAAACACTAGAAGTGTCTGCTAAATGTAAAGTAATTAACTGCAACTGTTTCGTAAACACTAGATTGTAACCAGATGTTCAATGTACACAAACGTTTCCAACATGTTTTGATGTACGCTAAAGCCATGTATGTTTAGGTATTTAGTATTTAATTAGATTTTAGCCCAATGACACATACTGTACCAGGTTTTTGTGTTGGGTGTTGGGGGCTGCAAAGTGGACAAACCAGTTATGGGTTGGCTAGGGTAGTTAAATGTGTGAATATGTAAATATCCTGGTTAGATTAAAGCCATTAACATTGTGAATGCAAGGTGTATGAGATTCAGACGAGGCTGTAGACAGATGGTAATCTAAAGTGTAGACTAACTTGAAATAAAAAAAACTCCTATTACCGAGTTAACAACACAAGTAAACAATCATGTTTTGCCGCCGGAATCCTGCCAACATGGCGGAGAGGGTGTGGATCTCGCAAAATCGAGGGAGGGGCTCTGTACAATGACGACAACTCCTCACTCTCAATAGAATAAGTTTATTTGCTGTCGGTAGCCTATGGGCTACTTCATTTCTTCCTCTCTGTTGAATAGGCAGCAGGTAGGGGAGGAGCTAGCAGAGTCGTTAACATCAACTAACAACGTTAGTTTAGTGCCGAGTTAACAGCAAAAATGAAGCAAATGAGAATTTGGGGATTTTTCCTAAAGATGTCAGTGGGTAAGAATTCACATGTTTTTGGTCTTTAAAGTCTGAAGATAATCATCTGTCTGGCTTTCACCCACAGTAGGCCAATTTGTTTACCTGCAGTAGCTAGTTAGCACTCTGACCATCATGCTTATCATCGCATTTGAAGATAACGGCTACACATTTTGAGATAAGTGTGCCCATTTCTAGAAAAGTGTACAGGAGACTCACCGGGTTGCGTACACTACACTCACGGTTTTCTGTACAGTTTACCTTGTTTAAAAAATAAATACTAGTAGGTTAATTAGCTATGTTTTAAATACCATCCTTTCCAACGACAATATCTTTGAGACATTTGTTTCGTTTTTAAGTGGTTTAGGTAAGTAGCGGAGGTCAGAAGGGTTTCTTCAGAAAATTGCTGAGGGGAAGGAAAGGCTAGCTAATGAGGGGGGCATGTAGAGTTGGGTCAAAGCATTTCTTCCATGCAGATTGCTCAAATGACAAACATTTATACATTATAACATGTTAATACAATATGAATAAAAGTACTGTACATATATTTTCAAAGGTTGTAAATATTGCTTTTTGCTGTCACGTTTTTTATTAAATTTGTGTACTTCATACATTTAAAATACAGCTACACCAAGTCAAGGTTTGTGCATGATGAATCACTTTAATAGTCCCATAGGATAGACATTGATATTAGGAAACTTCAGGAGAATATTTGTATAATACCATAAACATATTATATTAATGCTTGATGATAATGAGAGGGACAACAGAAAGCGATAAGAGTGAAATTAACAACAAGTAATGAGAAGGACACCAGATTGATAGCAAGAGGTGAATAGTGTATGTTGAATGTGTGTATGTTTGTTGAGAGAGTGTATGTGTGTTTGCATAATGTTAAACTTATGTTAACATTAAAAACCTTTTGTCTCTGGTAGCTTTCTGGTGGAAGGAGAAAGAGACAACAACACTTTATGAGAAGGGAGAGCAACAAGAGCAGGTGAAAAGAGATTGAACTCTCTAGGACAATTGTTTTGTTGACTTAAAATGTAATATACCAATACACAACAGTTCATATTATGTTCAACTACACTGTAAAACATTTTGCTGTAAAATTACAGTAATAAACTTTCAGCTGAGTTCCCAGTAAAGAGCTGTTTAATTACAGCAGTGTTGCTGTGAACAAGATTACAGCTCATTACTGTATTCTAACAATACAGCTTACTACTGTATTTATTAGAAATCTAGAGTAAACTACTGGCAGCTGTGTTGACAAAGTGCTGTGTGTTTATGGTTCTTTCTGTAAAGGTTACACCTCTTCAAACATGAATCCGTAATTAATTGATACAAAGAAAAGTCTATGTTTGAAAGACTTCTAACTTAGCAAAATGTCTCAGCCAGATTTTGAAGAAAACTCTTTACTTGGCTGACATGTAAGACCAAAGGTAAGCAAGCACGTCCCACATTCCATGGAGGATAACACCAAACAGAAAGGGCTTTGCTATTATGGTTGGCACACAATGTTTTAGAATTGCCAGAAAAGTGTTGTATATTTACAGCGTTGGTCGTGTGTTTTTATTTTACAGCTCATTACTTTATTTTATGATGTTTACAGTAGAATACTGGCAGCAGGGTTGCCAGTAAGGTCCTGTATATTTACAGCATTGGTAATGTGTTTCGATTTTACAGCTTGTTACTGTATTTTCTGATGTTTTAAAAAAAAAAAAATTTATTCATAAAGATTGAAAGGCAAAAAAAGCAACAGTAAAGGTTCTGTTTCTGCAAATATATCAATACATTTTTACAATTTTAACCCCCCCCAACATAAACCCCAGCCCCCATACCACCCTCCCTTGCTAACCATACCGACCCACCAACCCAACACCACCACCCACCCACCCTACGCAGAACACCTAGACAGAACAATAACACACTAACATAAATACAGATACATACAAAAACAAAAACAGGAGGAAAATACCCGTGGTGGACTAGGAGCTTCATATGATCTGACTCAGGTCAGAAGGGAGCCTCTGCAAACTATTAAAATAGGAAATAAATGTCTGCCATCTTTCTAGAAATTTAGATTGTGATCCCCTCATGGAATACTTAATTTTCTCAAGCTTTAAAAATGACATAACATTACATAGCCACTGAGAAGCTAAGGGTGGCTGAGAGGACTTCCACTGCAGCAAAATCCTGCGTCGTGCCAATAGTGTGGTAAAAGCAATGATATCAGCATTTTTATAATTCAACAAGAGGGAGTCCCCTGGGACTCCAAACACCGCTATCAGGGGGCATGGGCTTAGGTTGATTTTGAGTGCTTCTGAAAGGGTATGAAATACAAAGGTCCAGTAATAGCTCAATTTCGAGCAGGTAAAAAACATATGGTAGAGGTTGCATGAGGAGGAATGACATCTGTCACACACATCCATCACTGTGGGATACATTTTGGACAGCCTTGACTTAGAGTAATGAACTCTGTTGGTCACCTTGAACTGAATAAGTCCAAGTCGGGCACAAGATGAAGTGGAACTTATTCTGTCGATCACTCCATCCCAGAAATCATTCGAAAATTCAAGAGCCATTTCTTGCTCCCATGCAGTTTTAGGTATATTAGTGGAGTGCTTATCGCAGGACATAATCCAAGAATAAATTTGTGAAATTACTGATTTCTGTTGAGGTAAAAAATGCAATAACTCACTCCAGGGCTGGATGGGAGGTAATAAAGGGAAGCCAGCAAACTTAGAGGAGACGAAATGTCTCACCTGCAGATATCGGAAGAAATTAGATGGGGGCAAGGCGTGTTTGATCGCCAGGTTAGGAAAACTCGAAAAAACTCCATTTACATAAAGATCCTTGAAAGTTTTAATGCCATTTTTATCCCAGAGAGTAAAAGCACTGTCGACCACAGACGGATTAAATAAATGGTTATTATTAATAGGGCCCAAAATGGATGTAGTGGAGAACTTAAAGTGGCACAGAAACTGGTACCAATTTTTGCGCGTGGATAGTACTACAGGGTTGTCTGAGTAGCGTGAGGGAGATGTAGGAAGAGTGCAGCATAATAAAGCAGGGAGAGAGGAGGAGACGCAGGAGAGACCTTCTAGCAGGTACAATGACGTATCGGGGGAGTGCAACCAGAATAGTGGTTTCTGGAAGTTGGCAGCCCAATAGTAATATAGAAAATTAGGTAGTTCGAGCCCACCACTGAATTTACATCGCTGAAGTAAAAACCTGCTGATTCTTGGTGTTTTTCCATCCCAAATGAAAGAGGAGACTGCCTGGTTAATTGCTCTAAAAAAAGACATGGGTAAGAACAAAGGAATAAATTGGAAAAGATACATGAATTTGGGCAAGCTATTCATTTTAACAGCGTTTATCCTTCCTATGAGAGAGAGAGGGAGGTTACCCATCCATCCATCCATCTTCGTCCGCTTATCCGGGATCGGGTCGCGGGGGCAGCAGCTCCAGCAGGGGACCCCAACCGTCCTTTTCCCGAGCCACATTTACCAGATCATTGACCTTCGGCCTAGGGTGCTCTGGTACCAAGTACACTTATGAGTATCCCTATGTTCGAACATGGTGTTTGTTATAGACAATCCATGACTAGCACAGAAGTCCAACAATGAACAACCACTCGGGTTTAGATCAGGGAAGCCGTTCTTCCCAATCACGCCTCTCCAGGTGTCTCCATCATTGCCCACGTGCACGTTGAAGTCGCCCAGCAGAACTATGGAATCCCCAACTGGAGCCCCATACAGGACTCCATTCAAGGTCTCCAAAAAGGCTGAATACTCCGAACTCCTGTTTGGTGCATATGCACAAACAACAGTCAGAGTTTTCCCCCCAGCAACCCGCAGGCGCAGGGAGGCGACCCTCTCGTCCACCGGGGTAAACTCCAATGTAGCGGCACTCAGCCGGGGGCTTGTGAGTATCCCCACACCCGCCCGGCGCCTCACACCCTGGGCAACTCCGGAGAAGAAAAGACTCCAACCCCTATCCAGGAGAGTGGTTCCAGAACCGAGACTGTGCGTAGAGGTAAGCCCCACCAGATCTAATTGGTAGCGCTCCACCTCCCGCACCAGTTCCGGCTCCTTCCCCCACAGAGAGGTGACATTCCACGTCCCCAGAGCCAGCCTCTGCTGCCCAGGTCTGGTCCGTCGAGGCCCCTGACCTTCACTACCACCCATTTGGCAGCGGAGGGAGAAGGAGGGAGGTTACCCCACCTCTTAAAATCCGCCTTCATCTGAACAAGAAGGGGGGAAAGTTAGCTGAAAGGAAAGCCGGCATTGAGCGTGTGACATTCACTCCCAGGTATTTGAAACCCGACTGATTGAGTTGAAAGGGCAGATCTGTCTGTTGAAGCAGCAGTGCGACCAGATTGATTGGGAAACACTCGCTTTTTTGAAGATTTAGCTTATAGCCGGAAAAAGAACGGAAATTCTCCAGAATTGAAAGAATAGTTGGAAAATAAGTTGTTGGATTATGTACATATAAGAGCAAGTCATCCGCATATAAAGACAGCTTGTGATCATTTCCCTCGCGTAAAACTCCCTGGAAGGAGGGTGAGGCCCGCAAGGCCACCGAAAGGGGCTCACTAGCAATGGCGAAGAGTAGGGGAGAAAGAGGGCAGCCCTGTCTTGTCCCGCGTTCTAGGGTGAAGTAGTGAGAATAATTATCATTGGTACAGACACAGGCCTGTGGGGATGAATACAGTAGCCTGATCCAAGCAATACATTTATGACCATAACCAAACTTTTTAAGAGCAGCAAATAAATATTCCCATTCTATTCTGTCAAATGCTTTTTCAGCATCAAGCGATACCACAACTTCCGGAGATTTTGAGAACTGTTTTGAATAAATAATGTTAAACAGGGTCCGAATGTTAGAAAATGAGTGTCGGCCCTTAATGAAACCTGTCTGTTCCTCAGAGATAATTGATTGGAGCGTCACTTCTAGTCGCCTCGCTAACACCTTTGCGAGAACCTTCACATCCACATTGAGGAGGCTGAGGGGCCTGTAAGAGGAGCAGGCAGTGGGATCCTTTCCTTTCTTAAGTAAAAGAGCTATGGACCCTTGTGTTAGGGTTGTAGGAAGCACACCGCGGTCCAGTGATTCATTATACATTGATAAAAGTAAGGGAGCCAAACGCAAGTGGATTTTTTTTTAAATTCATTTGGGAACCCATCTGGGCCTGGGGCTTTGATAATTTGCATAGAGTTAATAGACTCAACAACCTCCTCAAGCCTCAGAGGGGAATCCAGATCATCTGCAATCTCACAAGCAACAACAGGGGTGTCTAACGCCTCCAAGAATTGAGTCATATTAGCAGTGTCTGGTGGGAACTTGGATGTATATAGTGAAGTATAAAATGCTTTAAATTAATTGTTTATCCCATCTGGATCTGAGATTAAACAGTTAGAAGAGTCTTCAATTAGAGGAATTAGACGTGTAGAAGCACGTTGATTTAATTGGTGTGCAAGCAGGCGGCTCGCCTTGTCACCTTGTTCATAATATTTAGCCCGCGAATACAAGAGTAACCGTTCCGCATCCTTGGTGGGTAGGAGGTTGAATTCAGCCTGTAGATTAAACCTTTGTTTATATAGCTCTGGAGATGGCCTCTGAACATAGTTACGGTCAAGGTCACAAATATTGTTTGAAAGTTCCTGCAATCTGAGCCTATGAGCACTATTTAAGTGAGAGGAATAAGATATGATAACACCTCTCAGATAGGCCTTGAGCGTCTCCCATAAAAGTGAGGGGGGGTTGAGTTGGTCTGATTGGAGTATAAAAAATTGTCAATAGCAGAGGTAATACAGTCACAGAAACTAGAGTCAGAAAGGAGAAGAGAGTTAAACCTCCAGCGAGGAGGAGAACGGGTTTTTCCTAATAGAGCTAACTCAATTGCAAGAGGACCATGGTCAGAAACCACAATGGGTAAATATTCAGAAGAGGTCACGTTCGGGAGCAAGAAATGATCCACAAAGAAGTAGTCGATCCGAGAGAAGGAATGATGAACATGGGAAAAGAAAGAGTACTCACGTGCCTGTGGATTATGGAACCTCCAGGGGTCAGTACAACCATTCTGGATCATGAAATCAAATATGGACCTTGACATTTTAGAAGGAGGCATGGGTCTGGGGTTAGAGCAATCCAGGTTCTGGTCCATAACACAGTTCAGGTCTCCTGCGAATATCAATCGATGTGTGTGTGACAGAGGTATCCTCCCCAGCAACCTGTTAGCAAAATCAGGATCATCAAAATTGGGAGCGTAAACATTGACCAATATTACAGGGGTGTTCCAAATGGAACCGGTTAAAATTAAGTACCTCCCATTGTTATCCGATACCACACTGGAAGCAGAAAAATGTATTCTCTTATTAATCAATATTGCCACACCTCTAGCTTTAGAATTAAAATTGGAGTGGAAAATCTGGTTGAATCTTGGATTTTGTAGCATTGGGTGGTCTTTAATTCGTAGATGTGTCTCTTGCAGGAATGCTATATCAGTCTTTTTTAATTGTGAGAAAACGCGGGATCTCTTATTTGGATTGTTACAGCCTTTAATATTCCAAGTTATTAGTTTAACAGTGGAAGGGCTCCCAGCTCTGCTGCTGTCAGCTATTAACATCCTTGCCATTAGAAAAAATATACAAATAGCTCCCAAAAAAAGATAAGGTCAGAAGACATACTGTCCCTAATCCTCCAATCTGTACACATAACCAATTATTATATAATACATACAAACATAAGATTGCCAAAGGCAATAACACAGAAACCAATAAACAAAACAAAATAAAAAAAACAAGCATAGACAAATCCCCAAACCCACCCCCCAAAACCCAAAATCTCTGCTCACTAAATGACAGAGACAGCAGGTAGACTTAAACATAGACCCGGTTGGCGTGAAACAAGATGTTCCTATCTACCACCAGTGAGGCAATATGCTCCGCCCCCCCACCCCCCCAAAAAACATTATAATAATATCACTCCAAAAAGGATGCAGTAATAACAAAACCAACCAAGCTGGGTCCACTAGTACGTCTGGGAACAACAATAAGGTCACTGAAATACAACCAAGACGCATTGTCAAATAACGAACATAATAAAAAAAATAATTAAACAGTCATCTCAGCACTTCCCAGGTTGAAGGGAGAAAAAAAACAAAAAAAACAGGAACCAACCAGTAACAATGCCCAAACATTTAATTGTTTAATAATAATTCATCCCGGCTGCGAAATTAACATCAAGTTGCCCACCAATCATGGATGGAAAACTAACTTAGAATGACTCTGTTTAAGAACTGTAAGACAGAGCGCGAAATAGATCAAGGCTAGGAGAGCAGCCCCTCAAAAACGATAAAATTAATAATAATAGTCAAGTAGAAGCAAAGGCTATCTTGGAATGGGCAAAATAATAATACAGCTCACAGCATGGATATAACATGTTCATGGTTTACCAAAGTGCTCGCCGAACCAGTATTCAGCTTCCTCCGGTGAGTCAAAGTGAAGCTTTTTCCCATTATGTTCCACAAAAAGGCGAGCTGGGAAACGAAGCGAGAACTTTAGGTTCTTCTAATGAAGATTTCGTTTGATGTTAAAATACTGATCTCTTTTTGACGAAACCGCCGCACTATAATCAGGAAAAATTTAAACCTTACTACCTCAGAAAAACAATTGATCTGAGTTCGTTTTTTAAGGGCTTTTTCTCTGTCCTGAAAGTTATGGAATCGGACAACGAGGCCTCGGGGCTTCCTGACAGACCCGTCCCCTGCAAGCCAAGGACCCAAACGGTGTGCACGGTCAAGCTTCGGCGGAGTCTCAAAGGCAGATGGAAGGACCTCAGTGAGAAGGCTAGCTACGAAACTGGTTGGGTCTCCAGCCTCCAATGACTCTGGGACACTGACCAGTCGAATGTTGCTACGTCTTGAACAGGATTCAAGATCCTCAGCCCTGTCTCACAGCTTACGGTTCTCGGTCTCCAGACGTGAAATCCTAGCCTCCAAAACGGTAGTTGTCTTTCCTTGGGCGGAAGAGCGGAGCTCCAGCTCCGTAGTGCGTTGTGCCTGCAGTTCCACGGAGGACCTCACTTGGTCAAGGGCTTTCGAGAGTGGGGCAATGGCGGCCTCGATGAAGGACTTCAATTGTCCGAACAGGGCAGTTGAAATATCAGCCGAAAGTAGATTGCTGGCAGCAGAGTTGCCAGTAAATTGCTGGATGTTTACAGCATTGGTAATGTGTTTCTAGTTTACAGCTCATTACTGTATGTTCTGATGATTACAGTAGATTGCTGGCAGCAGAGTTGCCAGTAAAGGGCTGTATATTTACAGCATTGGTAATGTTAAACTTAAATAAACTAACAACTAGCAAGCTGAGAGTTAAATGAATCAGTTTTCAAACAATTCCACATGAGACCAGTTATTTGCTGTGAAGGAAACATTTGTGATCACGTGTTAACCTCTCCTGAAGTACTACAAGCCAGTCCATGTATTTGAGCTAGCACACCTGATTCAACTTGTCTGCTAATCAACTAGTCCTTGATTACGTAAGCTGGTGTACCAGTTTACAGTTAAATACTGTACTTACAAACATTTGTAGAGGGAGGTGCTGTAACACCCTTAACATTGTTCACAGTAATGTTCTGTATGTCAAGAAAACAGTATATTACTGTAGAATTCCCTTGTAAATTTACAGATTTTTTTTACAGTGTGTTTTAAGATACATCCATCTGGAAAGTCTCCCACAATTAAGATGTGCTTTGACTGAAAGCAAAGTGTTACTATAAAAAAAACTCTGAGTGATCCCCCGTATTTGCATAAAATGGTCTGGGCTAAGCCCCGGATGTCTGTCAATGCTGGAAACGCCTCTGATCCACAAAAACCATGGCAGATCCATGTGGTGTTTGATTCCAGTGCACAGTATAATGGAATCTCACTGAATGAGGTGTTACTTTCTGAGCAAGACCTTAACAACAGCCTCATTGGAGTGCTTCTCAGATTCAGAAGGGAACCTGTGGCAGCGACAGCAGATATTTGCCACATTTTCAAGGGAACCTGTGGCAGTGACAGCAGGTATTGGCCACATTTTCTACTGCGTTGTGGTGAATGAAGACTGCAGAGACTTCCTGCGTTTTTTGTGGTATCTGGAAAATGACATCAGCAAAGAAGTGGTTGAGTATCGTATGCGAGTTCATGTCTTTGGAAACAGCCCATCACCCGCAGTAGCAATCTTTAACCTGAGGAGGGCAGCGAAACACCAAGAAGATGAATATGGCAGTGATGCAAGGCACTTTGTTGAGAGGGATTTCTACGTTCAATCATTTGCAACAGAAGCTGAGGCCATTGATGTTCTGCGTTGAACACAGAAAATGCTGGCTGAATCTAACATTGTGCTACACAAGATAGCCTCAAACCGAAAAGAAGCGATTAATGCATTTCCAGCAGAGGAAAGAGCAAATGATATCAAAGACCTCAACCTCTGTGTGGACGACCTACCTGTCCAACGTAGCCTTGGGTTTAGCTGGAACATTATTTCAGACATCTTCACTTTCCACGTTCCTGAGAGTCAAAAGCCATTCACATGACGTGGCGTCCTGTCAACAGTGAACAGTCTGTTTGATCCACTGGGATTCTTAGCTCCAGTTACTATTGAACTCAGAAAGTGTCTCTTACTAAGGCCACATTTGAAGATTGGAGAAAATGGCATGAATCACTGTTAGCACTAAAGGAGGTACATATCCCACACACATAAGCATCTTTTTCCGCTTCCTAGGCCCGACACACAGAATTGTGTGTCTTTTCTGATGCCTCTGTCAAAGCAATATCGGCAGTGGCTTACCTGAAGATGACAGACGAGCATGGTCACAGTGAAGTAGGCTTTGTCTTTGCTAAATCCAAACTCGCTCCTCAGCCTGAGCTGACAATCCCCAAGTTAGAGTTATGTGCAGCTGTACTGGCTGTTGAGATTGCAGAGCTTGTTATCAGAGAGGTTGATCTGAAAGTGGATGCAGTCAAATTCTACACTGACAGCAAGGTTGTGTTAGGATACATACACAATGAGAAAATAATATTTTATGTCTATGTGAGCCATCTGAGCTGAACCCAGCAGATCATGGGACCAGGTCTGTTCCAGCTGACAATCTTGCAGGCACTACATGGCTGACCGGACCAGCTTTCTTGACCAAGCCAGTCAGTTCAGAGGTCAACGCTAAAAATTAGATGACATATGATTTTGTAGATCCAGATTCAGACGCTGAGATTCGTTCCAAGGTAACGTGTCTCACCTCACAAGTTACTGCAGGCAAGCTGCGCTCAAAGAGATTTAAGCATTTTTCCAAGTGGAGCTCACTCACCAAAGCTGTGGCCCACCTCTGTCACATTGCTCAATGCTTCTCACTCCCATCATGCAATAGCAGCTGTGTGGTCTGGCATATGTGCAAGAATGGATTGGCAGTTGCTGACATCACTAAAGCAGAGCATGTCATCATAAAATGTGTGCAACATGAAAACTATTCAGAAGAGCTGAAATGCATTATGTCAAACTCCGACCTTCTCAAAACCAGCCCTCTCCACAAACTTCTGCCAGTCATCGACAGTAAGGGCTTGCTGAGAATAGGTGGACGTATTGACCAGGCGCAACTTGAAAGGTGTGAAGCTCACCCTATCATTATCCCAAACCGTAACCACATAGCAACTCTGCTTGTCCGCCACTATCATGAATGTGTAAAACATCAGGGCAGACACTTCACAGAAGGTGCAATCCGTGCAAGTGGCCTGTGCATGGTAGGAGAAAAAACGTCTCATCAGCAGCTGCATTCATAGGTACCTATAGAACGCCTGCAAGTCGACCCCCCATTTTCGTATGTCGGACTTGATGTTTTTGGGCCATGGAAAGTCATCACACGTCGTACCAGGGGTTGCCAAGCCAGTGATAAAAGGTGGGCAGTGATGTTCACATGTATGTCCACGCGTCCAATTCACATTGAGGTTATCGAAACCATGAAATCCTTAAGCTTCATAAACGCACTCAGAAGGTTTTTCTCCATCAGAGGCCATGCTAAACAGCTTCGATCAGATTGTGGGAACAATTTTGTTGCAGCAAGTAAGGAGCTGAAAATGAATGCACAAGGTCCCTGTGATTCAAGCAAAAAAGACTACCTCCTTCAACAAAGGTGTACCTGGGTTTTCAACCCTCCTCACTCCTCCCATATGGGTGGCACTTGGGAGCCGTGATTGTAGTCGCTCGACGGATTCTAGATTCCAGACACACAACCTCACGATATCATGGAGTGAGAGAAGGATAACTGAGTTGTCCCCAGCATGTAAGAAGAGGTGTCTAACAATGCCGATGGAGTCAACTACTGTGGAGGGCCCGGAGATGGGCTACCCAGTGCACTTCTCCATTCCCCCATTCCTCTGAGACATCCGGATCCTGAGCTGCCCTTCATTGTAGAGGTGGATTCATCAGAGGTCGGTTTTGGAGCAATCTTGTCTTAATGCCAAGGTAACCCACCTTGAGTCTATCCTTGTGCCTTTTATTTTAGAAAACTGACACCGACGGAGCTTCTTGCAGTCAAGAGAGCTTTGCAAGCATGGCAACACTGGTTGGAGGGCTCCAAACACCCCTTTCTGGTACTAACAAACCACATAAACCTGGAATATTTAACCGCGGCTTAAAGACTCAACCCCAGGCAGGACAGGTAGGCCATGTTTTTCACCCATTTTGATTTTACACTCATACAGACCAGGGTCCAAGAACACAGAGGCAGATGCACACTCTTGCATGTATGACGTCACAGGAACCTGCAGCAAGGAGGCTTCCGTTGTTCCACAGTCATCACCCTCATCGTCTGGGATAAGGATGCGTATATACACAGGAAACAGGAGAGCGAACCTTCTCTGCCTAACTGCCCTACAGGTTTGCTCTTTGTTCCTACAGGAAGCCTTCTAGCCTGGGGCCACACATCCGTAGTATCAAGACGTCATGGAATCGCTCACACTCTGCAGGTTCTATGGCAGCAATATTGGTGGGAGACACAGGCACAGGATCTACAATCAGAACCGGTCAGCCCAATACGCTCACTATGCATGTTGCGCAGGGCCCAGCCAATTACGCAAGGGCCCGCTTCGATCTCATGTCAAAGTAGGTTTCAACTGTGAGAGGATGAAGCAGAGTTATCCATCTGGTCACGACAAAAGGGGAAAAACACCATGACAGTGAATAACGGGAACAGCAATCAGGTATACTTGTGTTCTCTCCAAGTTTAATGTCAGCAAATAACAGTAATATTATATTGATATGCTTGCCTGCAAGTGCATCTTTTTCTAATCTGTCTGTCTTGCAAACATAACTGTCCAGCAGAGTAAAGTACACGATATCCATCCATCCATCTTCGTCCGCTTATCCGGGATCGGGTCGCGGGGGCAGTAGCTCCAGCAGGGGACCCCAAAGTTCCTTTTCCCGAGCCACATTAACCAGCTCCGACTGGGGGATCCCGAGAAGTTCCCAGGTTAAATTGGGGATATAATCTCGCCACCTAGTCCTGGGTCTTCCCCGAGGCCACCTCCCAGCTGGACGTGCCTGGAAAACCTCCCTAGGGAGGCGCCCAGGGGGCGTCCTTACCAGATGCTCGAACCACCTCAACTGGCTCCTTTCAACGCAAAGGAGCAGCGGCTCTACTCCAAGCTTCTCACGGATGACTGAGCTTCTCACCCTATCTCTAAGGCAGACGCCAGCCACCCTCCTGAGGAAACCCATTTCTGCCGCTTGTAACCTGGATCTCATTCTTTTATGCGTTATGACCCAGCCTTCATGACCATAGGTGAGGGTAGGAATGAAAACTGACCGGTAGATCGAAAGCTTTGCTTCTGGCTCAGCTCTCTCTTCGTCACAATGGTGCAAATAAATTGAGCGTAATACCACACCCGCTGCGCCGATTCTCCGACCAATCTCCCACTCCATTGTCCCCTTATTTGCAAACAAGACCTTAAGGTATTTCAACTCCTTCACTTGGGGTATGACTCATTCCCTACCTGGAGTAGGCACTCCATTGGTTTCCTGCTGAGAATCATGGCCTCAGATTTAGAGGTGCTGATACTCATCCTAGCCGCTTCACACTCGGCTGCGAACCGATCCAGTGAGTGCTGAAGGTCACAGGCTGATGATGCAATCAGGACCACATCATCCGCAAAAAGCAACAATGAGATCCCCAGCCCACCGAACTGCAACCCATCTCCACCCCGACTATGCCTTGATTTCCTGTCCATAAATACTACAAACAGGATTGGTGACAAAGCGCAGCCCTGGCGGAGGCCAACTCTCACCTGAAACAAGTCTGATTTACTGCAGAGAACCTGGAGGCAGCTCTCAATTTTGTTATACAGAGATCGAATGGCCCTAAGAAGGGAAAGCCTCATCCCATACTCCCACAGCACCTCCCACGGTATCTCCTGGGGGACCCAGTCATATGCCTTCTCCAAATCCACAAAACACATGTAGACAGGATGGGCATACTCCCAGGCCCCCTCAAGGATCCTTGCGATGTTACTCTTCAATCTGATGTTTGACTATCGGCCGAACCTTCCTTTCCAGCACATTGAAGTAGACTTTACCAGGGAGGCTGAGAAGTGTGATACCTCTGTATTTGGCACACACCCTCTGGTCCCTCTTTTTGAACAGGGGAACCACCACCCCAGTCTGCTACTCCTTTGGCATTGTCCCAGACTTCCACGCAATGTTGAAGATGTGTGTCATGTTGAATATGCGTGTCATTAACAAGATGGTAATATTTAATTACTGTATTAAAGTATTTTGCATGGGTACAACAAAACATATTGAACAAAAATGACACTTTTGCTTAATTACATTTTCCCCAACACCTTCATTACTCGATGATGTTATTTGTCTAAAAAAGAGACGTGTGGCTGAGCTCTGGCTCATTTGGTTGTGTCAATTCTGCTTACAACATTTGATAACATATTCAGCACATATTATACAGCAGTATTGTTGTACTCTTTGTATTCTGACACCTTGCAGTGGATAAAATGAATGCCTAAAAAAACATGCATGACCGCACATGTAACGCGTGTCCAAAACCAAACAATGTTGAGGAGCTGCCAGGTGGAGATGGAAGACCCCTAAAAAAAATGATTACTTACCGAATATCATTAAACTTTTTCCATGCCGCTTCTCAACTGCGTTTCACCCTGACGGAATTATTTACACAGTGAAATGTGCACGTAAAAATTGCATTACCAACTGATGTCCATGCAGATGCAAACATCATGTCTGTTCTCTTCTGTTATCAGAGAAGTTATATTAGAAATATTTAGGCCATTAGGTTGACATAGATAGTAAAATACAGTACTAAATGAATATTGTAGGTATATTCCTTCCTATCTGAAACCTAATTTCCATTTCCAACTTTACTCACCTAAAGGATTATTAGGAACACCCGTTCAATTTCTCATTAATGCAATTATCTACTCAACCAATCAAAGGGGAGTTGCTTCAATGCATTTAGGGGTGTGGTCCTGGTCAAGACAATCTCCTGAACTCCAAACTGAATGTCAGAATGGGAAAGAAAGGTGATTTTTTTAGCGTGGCATGGTTGTTGGTGCCAGACGGTCTGAGTATTTCACAATCTGCTCAGTTACTTGGATTTTCACGCAAAACCATTTCTATGGATTACAAAGAATGGTGTGAAAAGGGAAAAAACATCCAGCATGCGGCAGTCCTGTGGGCGAAAATGCCTTGTTGATGCTAGAGGTAAGAGGAGACTGGGCCGACTGCTTCAAGCTGATAGAAGGGCAACTTTGACTGAAATAAACACTCGTTACAACCAAGGTATGCAGCAAAGCATTTTTGGGGCCACAACACGCACAACCTTGAGGCGGATGGGCTACAACAGCAGAAGACCCCACCGGGTATCACTCATCTCCACTACAAATAGGAAAAAGAGGCTACAATTTGCAAGAGAACACCAAAATTGGACAGTTGAAGACTGGAAAACTGTTGCCTGGTCTGATGAGTCTCGATTTCTGTTGAGACATTCAGATGGTAGAGTCAGAATATGGCGTAAACAGAATGAGAACATGGATCAATCATGCCTTGTTACCACTGTGCAGGCTGGTGGTGGTGTAATGGTTTGGGGGATGTTTTCTTGGCACACATTAGGCCCCTTAGTGGCAATTGGGCATCATTTAAATGCCACGGCCTACCTGAGCATTGTTTCTGACCATGTCCATCCCTTCATGGCCACCATGTACCCATCCTGTGATGGCTACTTCCAGCAGGATAATGCACCATGTCACAAAGCTCAAATGATTTCAAATTGGTTTCTTGAACATGACAATGAGTTCACTGTTCTAAAATGTGGATGTGCATTCCAAAAATCTCCATCAACTGCAAGATGCTATTCTATCAATATGAGCCAACATTTCTAAAGAATGCTTTCAGCACCTTGTTGAATCAATGCTACGTAGAATTAGGGCAGTTCTGAAGGCGAATACTACAATATTAGTATGGTGTTTGTAATAATCATTTAGGTGAGTGTATATGTGAGAGTATAATGGTATATATGTGAGAGTATAATGGTATATATGTGAGTGTATAATGGTATCTATGTGAGAGTATAATGGTATCTATGTGAGACTATAATGGTATATATGTGAGAGTATAATGGTATCTATGTGAGAGTATAATAGTATCTATGTAAGAGCATAATGGTATATATGTGAGGTTATGGTGTTGTATGTGAGACCAATTATGAATTATACTTGCCTCTCATACGGCCAATAATTTAATACATTTAACTGGGTCAATTGTGATTACAATATATTTTCCGTAGTAAATGCTTTCAACATGAAACTTTTGGTGATGCCGCTCTGAAGCTCTGTACCAAATTTTTTGTCATTAAAAGGTGCTGTCGTCAACGTAGAGCAGTTTTGCCCATTTACTCAATCAATGTTAATGGGATATTTACAACGGTGATGTACCACAGAACTTGTAGCTCCCACCTCGATATTTTCTGACATTTGCCTCGCCAACGTTATACTTTGGGCTCCGCTTTCCATAATGACTATCCAAAAGTATGAGCTTTTAGTTACAGAAAAGGTTTTATGAAATAGTTTCCTTTGGAACAAATGCATGTAACTCATTATTTGGTTCTGTTTTGTTTTGTTTTATGTGCAAGGCACAGTGTACAGACAAGACGGGCAGGTAAACACAAAATGCTACAGTAAATTGCTACAGAACCCATGATTTTGTGAATCTATGTCAATTTTAAGCTTTGTCCCTGAGCAATTAGGAAAAATTTAATCAAAGATCAGTTCTTTCAAATGCGCTACATTAACTGTCGGCTGCAGTATAAAGTAGCGACCTAATCTGAACAGGTAAAGGGTTATTGGATAAAGTTACAGAAAAAATGTTGCTAAATGTTCAGTTTTTTGTGTGTGTAAGGCACAGTGTACAGACAATACTGTTAGGCATACATAAATATTACATGAAATTGCTAGAGAACCCATAATTTTGCGGATCTGTCACGCCCAGCCAGTGAGGCTGGCGTGAACGCCGATATGAACTGAGAACGGATTCTTAAATTATGATTGTTATTATTATTCCAGTGCGTTTGTACTGTGGTTTTGATGTGTGGTTACATGTGTGCAGTGTCGCGCCTTCCCCTCTTTCACTTGGGTACTGATTGGGAACAGAGTGATCTAATCACCTAATGGCTGTCAGCTGGTTGGCTCGGTTCCCATATCAGTCCTAGGTGGGAGAGAGGAAGGCGCGGTTCATTATTACATTGTCAGTGGGATTCTCGGTTGCTGTTTTGTTTGCTGTGAAGTC
>JACXGM010012718.1:0-23723 GCA_016801145.1 Umbra pygmaea
TGTCCAATAGTAGGTAATTTCACACTTTAGAGGTGTAGCCGTTTTATAATAATCTGTTTGTAAAACATCTGGGAAAATAATCCAAACATTGTTTTAATTAGCTCCCATCAAAATTGCAAGCAGATGCTTCTTCAGCAATGATACCAACATGATAAATAATAAGAAAACATATTATGGCGAAGTAAGATCGGCTACTTGAACTTCGACATCGTTACATTTGTGTGTGCATGCGTGTTTAAGGTTCTCTGGTCAAACGAGAATGCCGCCTATCAGAAGTCAGACTCAACGAACACCACCGTGTTTTCACTAACGAGCTCTTAACATTAACATACTACGCGTGAAATGGTTACTTGTTTTACTTTTTTCGATCACGAAAAACAACATTATATAGCCTAATTGTATCATATTCGCATTAAATCCTTCACATCTGTAATACATTATTTGCCCTTTATATTTTCTACATTAATTACTGCCTACTCTGGATTATAATACTGGGGAAATAACTTGTTTTTTTCGCCTGTGCTAATTTCCAACCCTGACTCGTAACAACATTCATGCATGTAAATTAACTTTTGGAACATGCTATTCAAAGTATCGCTTTAAAGAAATATTCTCTCGCGCAATGCTTCTGAATTATTTTTCGGACACGCGCTCATCCTATTTCGGTCATTGTTGTCGAGCAGTTGAATAAAAGATGTGATTGTTTTGTCCAACTATTAAACATCAGTAACACTTTGAATATCACAATGGTATATTATATGCAATAAATCACAACCTTTATATGTGCATAGCTTTAGACTACTTTTGTCGATGAAGTATTAACAGCGAAATAGCACTTGCAGCAGTGTGAAAACAGTGTGTCTGTGTCATGTGACCACCGTGCAGCAAAACGTGTTTGAGAACAAACAAAATTACAATAATTTTACTTGTCCGTTCGGACAAGTGATTCTACGAGCTCCTTGACAAGCAGACAAGCCTTAATGTCGAGCCCTGCTGCCTCATATCCCCTCCTTTTCACTTCGGCAGCTCTTGACCCCCCCCCCCCTCCCCGCCCCACTTTTTATTACAGATCTGCATGATTCACGTAGGTCACATTTTCAGGTCGGAAAATCCGGAAAAATCACATCCCTGATCACATTAGTGCTACCTGGCAATGAAAATATAGTACCTGTGGGAACAAATATCCTGCAGTTCTCTTCTCTGATTGTTCATAAGCCCCATTCCCAGATTAACTTTGTAAATTATCAGTGACCGACTTGGGCAGGTTTGTGCTTCCCATGCCTCTTTGGCTATATCTAAGATTCCCCGCCCATACAGCAGCTCAAAGGGGAAAAACATGCTTACACTTGAGGTACTTCTCAAAGGGCAAACAACAGGTGCGGTAGGAGCATGTTCCAATTCTTTTCATACCCCTCAATCACCTCAAACACAGGGGAATAGCCTCCGGATAACAAGTAGTGTAGTCAGGGCCGGCCCGAGACATAAGCGAAACCTTTTTGCCTGGCAACATTATATTGTGCCCACAACACAAACTCTGATTTGTCCCTTCAAAATAATAGCACTTGTTTTAATTCATTGCAATATCTATTGTTAACTCATTATAAAGCTAGTAAATTGTAACCAAATGCAATTGTATTGTATATAAATGAATTATAGGAATATGTGATATTAAAAATATGTTAAATGCTTTTTTTCCTAACAACTTCATAATAACAACAGTGACAAATACGTTGTCCACACAATTTGATTGAATTTATTGTCAGTGTCACATTTGAAAACACAATTACATTTGAAATACATTCACTACAGTCTATTTCATCCAAAAATATACTAACTGAAACACATGAACATGGACCCACTACCCATCTATGCATTGAATTATCAATGATTATTTCAATGAATTATGAGCGCTATTATTTTGAACTGACAAATCAGAGTTTGTGTTGCGGTCACAATATAATGTTGCCAGGCAAACAGGTTTCGCTTATGTCTTGGGCCGGCCCTGAGTGTAGTCTCACTACCAGAATATAGTCATGCCCCCTTGCCAATTTGGGGAGAGGCCCGAACAAATCCATAGCGATCCTATCGAATGGTGTCTCTATGATTGGAAATAGTATGAGAGTATTGTGGAGATGTGGATTGGGGCCTGTGTTCTGGCATTGCACGCAGGCCCTGTCGTACTTATCAACGTCCTGTGTCACCCTAGGTCAATAAAACCTCCACAACACTTCTCTTTTCTAGATGCCCACCCAACACATGCGTATTTGCCAGATATAGGACGGTGTCACAATAAGCCCTGGGAACAATTAGTAAATGTAAGACCACCCCTCTTCACTTTAACACCTGGTACAGTAACCCATTTTTAATTGGAAAGAAAGGGGGAATGACCTCAATGTCTCCATCTATGTCTCCCTTCCACCACCTTTTCGCCTTGCCGTGTGCAGATCTGGATCCCTGATCTGAGCCATTCAAAATGGTGCTACTGGCAGGTAATCCTGACCTTCTTGCCGGGGCGGGTCATTACTTGTCTGAGACATTGCTATCCATTGTAAAGCATGAGAAGGTTTCATCCACTGTGGAGTCCTGGAACACTTGCCTCAGTGTGTTGGTCCCTCTGCCTTCCTCATCTTCATCTGCACTTGACGTGGGGGCAGAGCGTGTCACAGTTCATGACAGCGGGAACGCGCCCCTTTTTGTTTTTGGTGCTGAATGGGCCAGGGCTTGTTGTACCGTTGGGGATCATCAGGGTTTAGGCTTGTGGGGGCGCCATACTCCATCCCAAAGATGGCCGAAAAGAAGGAAGTCCCGACCCAGTAACACTTGTACTGCCAACTGCTCAGAGTCTACATGAATGTAGGGGTGTATGCTGATAGTCTATGCGGTGTGGGGGTTGGCGTGACCTCTGGTTGGGATGAATGGACCAGTTCTGCCGTGGTTTGACATGTTTCCACCAACTGCACCATTTGGTCTGCACTCTGTGGATTCCCTTGGCCCACAAACCTTTGCATCTCTCCAGGAAGTGCCCTTAACCACAGATCTAGTACAACTGTGTGAATGACGTGGTCAATGCCTTTCTCTGATTCAAACCACCACTTGGCGAACCATATGAGCTGGTGCATTTGTGCCCAGATGGACTTGACCTCATTAAAAATCCATGCATGGAACCTCTTTGCCCTCCATGGTGATATTGGAGGTCCTGCTCACCACAACAGTGCTAGGGGGCAAGTTTGTCACTCCCACGTCGAAAGCCCTGCCTGCCTTCTTGCCAGCACCAGATGACCTGCCCACTACAGTGCCCATGCCTCAACCAGGGGTCTAGTCCCCTGCACACGGGTCCAGGGCTCCACCCTCCTCACCTCAACCAAGGGCGTTGCCCTCTGCACCTGACTCCTGGGCTCTGCCCCCCTTGCCTCAGCTGTACCTGCAGCTGAGCCCCTACAGCAGCTACTAGCTGCTCCGCCCCCTCTACGGGTGCCTGCTTTGCTGCCCCCTGCAACTCCTCCCCCTGGCCGATGTCTGGTCGGTGTTGGGGACTCCCTCTGGGTGGAGGGCTCCTGGAGTTGGACCCCCACTCTAGGCGGGTTCCTGTGGCCCTCACTCCTTTTTAAATACTTGGTGGTGCCGCCTGGCTGGAGCCGCACCTCTAGGGGGAGTATGTCTGTTGTCAGTGTTCCAGGTCACAGAACCATCAATCAAGCCACAGCTGAATTCACTTATTAATTTACACGTGTATTTAGTTGCTGTTAGTTTTTGATGGTGGTGGGATTAATTGTTTTCCATCAGTTGTGTTTTAGGTGTTAGTGCTGTATGTTTCCTCATTAGAAGAGAACTTAATGTTTTGGCTCAACAAAGTCCCTTTGTTTTGATCAAGTAAATGCTGTCTCCATTCTTGCCTGCACCAGCACAGCTTGTGAAAAGTACATTACACGCTACATGATACATTACAGCTTCACAGGACCTGTAATGTATCATACTATTTTTAATCAAGTCTCAAATCTAGCACTTCCCTGTTTATGTTTTTCACTGTTGCTAGCTAAGGAAGTTTATCTTCCCTTGTAGTATGCACAGATTGCTTTGTTTGGCCAATAGATTGAAATAAATACCTTTAGTTAACATCTGGAAAAAAAGGAATGTCCAGATAAACAGGCCATGAATATGCATAATATAAACAGTAGCAATGGTTGAATTGGGTTAGAGAGAGACATGAATGTTGTCCAGAGCCTGCGGAAGGATGAGAAATAATGTTTTATATAAGAGTTTTCTGAATTGACTCAGATATAAATAACAAAAAAATTGTTCTCCCCCTCCAAAAGGGTTTTGCTTCGTCAATATTTTGGAAGGACATTCCATCTGCCTTTCAACAAAAATCTCAAACGTAGTTTATAGTTGACCCACAAGGGAAACTTAATTGTCTTCTTTCTCTCTGTTACTGTCATTTTATCTGTATCTCTCCCTCTGTCTCAGTGACAGGCAGGTCCTAATGATGTCACCGCGCGAAGAGACTTGGGGCATGGTGTTGTAAGCCACGTCACTGCTCTCTGTTATGGACTGTGACTCAGAGCACTGTGTTCTGGCATCACATGACCTAGAAGGTCAAACCATTTCTTTGTCTTTACTCAGCTATTCTTTCTGTATGTGCTGCCATTTGTTGTATGTCCACACTTGAGTGCCAAGTTAAGCAAGAAATAAAACATTCCACAAGATTTGACAATAGGATGCAGGGAGGGTTTCTGAGGGCTTGATCAATGATTTCAGAGGTTTCTGACTTTGTCACAGATCTATAACATTTCCGATATTTAGGTAGCACTGCCTTCTCTAAGAGTCACAGCATTATTTTACTAACTTCTCAATGAGCCAGCCCAGTCTTCCCTTTTATGCTGGACTGAAATGCTAGGATAAAATGTAACAGTTGCAGCTCGTTTCAGTGGGGTAGCAGGGCTAAGCTCTTGTTATCTTTTACAGTAAAGGTGAGAAAACTTATATTAAAAAAATATAACTGAATTTTATCAAATTCTGGTGAAACCTTGACCAGCAAAAGCACCAAATAGTCTGACAACAAAACACAATATATTTAATTGTGCAAATTTTTTACAGCCCAAACATTCATATGTTAAGTGAGTGACAGGTGTCGTGGCCACCCCATTGATTTTGCCCAAGCAAGCAGCAAATCAACAGGGTGACCACGACACCCCGTGGCCACCCCATTTACTATATTTTGGGCTGAATGAATTTTGCCCAAGCAAGCAGCAAATCAACGGGGTGGCCAGGGGGTGTCGTGGCCACCCCGTTGATTTGCTGCTTGCTTGGGCAAAATGCATTCAGCCCACAATATAGTAAATGGGCCAATTATTTACAAACACTGTAGCGTCAGCATCCATTAATCTTTGTGTTAGGGTTAATCAGTGAAGGGTTTCGCAACACAAGTGATGCACAGTGGCTAGAAAAAACTCCCTAGTAGGTGGGACCTAGGAAGAAACCTAGAGAGAGGCCAGACTCAAGGGGGTGGCCAGTCCTCTTCTGGCTGTACCGGGTGGGGGATCTGAAGGTACACAGCCCATTGTAATAAGGTCACCTTGTTAATCAGTGTTCAATTATTGTTCAGCAATGAAGATATGATGGGTGGACTGTGACCATAGTCTTCATGTAGCATCAATACAGTTCGGTGGTCTTGGAAAGGAAGAATGTGAAGCTCATGAAAGCTGGCGTCATCAGGTGAAAACGTGATCATCAACCGCAGGGACATGGGATCTACCACAGCAGCAGGTTGGGCACAGGACAGGGACAGAAGGGAGTCATCAGGCCACATGGTCCTATCGCATGTTCCTAGGGTCCTCCTAGGATGAACATGACATCAGGAACATTTGAGTGGGCATAACTTGGGTCTAGTGCCTTGACACAGCTCTGACCCCAAAATGAATATATAATCTGCCTCTGGGGTCAGAAAAACCCTTGTTCCCTGGCACATAAACTATTGCAGCATAACTTCTGGGGCTGAGACGGGGGGGACAAGAGATGTGGTCCGGCGCAAGGAAAGCCTCGGGCAGGAGCAAGCAAGCATGCTTCTGACCCACTCACATTGCCAAGACCACTCCCCCAAAGGGTCACCAGCAGACCGTAACCACCGCAGGGGTAGCATTGGAGTGAGGATATCCCAGTAGAGAGAGGGGAGCCTACCAGGCAAGCCAGCATGGGCGGTTCATTTACAGTGCCACAGTTCTCTTTTAGCCCCCTGGGCCAGACTACACTATACCATAGAACTTACTGAAGAGATGAGTCTTCAGCATAGACTTAAATGTTGAGACTGAGTCTGCATCTCTCACATGGGTTGGCAGATCATGAGAAAGCCCTTCCACCAGCTGTTTTTTACATATTCTAGGAACAGTGAGGAGGCCGGCATCTTGTGCACTGTAAAAAAGCAAACTAGCGAATATTAAGATTACTATATTTTTTAAGTTGAGTGAATACATTTTCTAGGAAACATGACATTTACGTGCAAAACTAAGTTAATCCAACAAACTTTTCAAAGTTTGCTTATAAGTTTGCTGAACTGTGAATAACAAATTGAGTGAACACATAATTCTGAGTTGACTTATCTAAATGTATAAAAACTAGTTAAGTCAGAAAAGAAAAATGTGTTCACTCAACTTAGAAAATAGTCACATTGCCTCATAATGTGAAGTTTTGAGAACTTAAATTTTGAATGTTTCAAAAAAATCATGGGTAATTCATCATTTGTAAATTCTAAGATGGTTTATCATAATCTTTTATAAATTTGATGGAAGTACATATATATATTTTGGTATTACATGACTTGCTGTGAAATTAGTTATAATGTAGCTTGATCAACATATTTCGAAACCGTAACATAAATCGGCATTCAATGATTAGACCATCTACCACTATAGTGTTTTTGCACAGATAATTGCACTAATGTTATTTTTTAAATCGGAGAGCGTGAAATGTCCGTTTATGAAAATTAGCCGGCCACATGTAAATGTAGCCTTGATCTTGTTTGGCAGATTACAATGTATATGATAATTGTGTACACCTGTTTGAAATTGGTGTAGGCCTGTAGACAGGGCTTAATTTGCTAGAAGTGAGCAAAAAAAGAAATGGACCATGGCACATAAGCTCTTGGCTTGGAGCCAGCTTCTAATCATATTAACAGGCTCATTTGAACCTTTAAAACCTACTAATAGCCAGAGCAAGTCATTTAATTGGCACTGGCATGGCTAATCAATTACTTCAGCGCTGTCTGTTTAACAACCAGGTGTTAATCAAGACATCACTATCAAAGGCTTTGAAGGTTCTAATCAGGACTCAATGATACTGTAGATCAGGGCTGCCCAACCCTGTTCCTGGAGATCTACCATCCTGTAAGTTTTCACTTTAACCCTAATTTAGCACACCTGATTCTAATAATTACCTAAAGGAAAGCTAAAATATGTTGCCCACAACAAGGGTTGGAGAGGAAGATCTCCAGGAATAGGGTTGGGCAGCTCTGCTGTAGATCCTGGTGTGGTTTCTTTAAACAACATAACTAAATGTTGTGTTGCTACGATCAGGTGCTTTGGAACATTTGATCAGTTGAGATTTTAAACATGATCAAATTGATCTTACCTTAATTATCATTATCATGGTTGATACAACCATTACCCACATGAATTAGAACTTGATTGAACCTGCTGGTCATGTTGAGAGGTCACCTTAATCTTACAACTTGGTCTTGACTATTCTACCCCAAAATAGTATCTTACACAAAGGCCTTAATGGTAAGCATTTGAGCAAAATGGCAAATTATTCTACCCTGGAAATCCAGAGTTCTCGCGAGACCATAATTTGAATTTGCTCAGCAAGTTACTCTGGCACCGAGTAATTCTGCTCATTAACTATGCCCTTGTAGCCGAGCTGCACCAATCACATTGGTGTATCTGATATAGGCGTGCCAGAAGCGTGTTAAACAGATGACGACAGGGCTGCGACCTCGAAGTCATTAGTAAACATTGTAAGATCGTAATAACACCAGTTGTTTAAAACGGCTTTGGCCACTACAATGAACGAGTTAGACTTGGCTTTTTGTCTAAAAGAGGGACAGAAGACGGTGCTAGAATTGTTCCTTTTTAGGAAGGACGTTTTTGCTGTTTTTGCAAGAGTTTAATCTACCAGTTAGCTCCGCCATAGGTGCTTAGTGAAAAACCACTGGTGATAGGTCGTAGTGATATCCAATTGCGTACAGTGAGATTTTCAAATGCATACTTGGTGCCGCCTCTCGAGCTGGGTCATTTTCAATACTAGATCCCAGACCCTTATATCCTCCGGATTTGGGTCTGGATTTTTCCAGGCTAAAATTATTCCACTGTAATTGCTAAAAATGAGTCCAAGGTGCTCCAACATACCAAACTGTACAGTTTAGCTGCAGAAACCATGTAATTCATTGAGTGAGAAGAGAGTGTGTGTATGTTTGTGTCTGCGTCAAGGGACACAATACAGACCCTCACACCCCTCCAATATCATGAAACATGTTTTTAGCCCCTAAACATCTTCAAAATGTCATTACCTAGTGCATATATGCATATGCAGTGATTCCTTATAGTGAACACAGCGAATCTAACAAATCAGCCAGTGTACTTAACATAATTCCACACTAGTCGATAGTCAAAGTCATACAATCCAATATTCCAAAACATATCGTTCCACAAAAAAAAACGATTTGCTGTGGCTGTCCATAGACTACTGTATAGCAACATTGATCGGCTGTAACCTGACACTACTTCACAGCTCCCAATATTTCAAGAGTTATCGCGCATAAGCATAGGTAACTAAGCAACAGTGTAGACTCCAAGCTGACAAAGTAGTGGTGTCAGATTACCTGGCAAAATAGTTGTTGTCATTGTATGGACATAACCACGGCATATTGTATTTTTGTGAAAAAAGACGTTTTGGAATATTATGAGGAGTGGTCGGCTCACTTGCCGCCTCTCAATATCTGATGAAAATCTTTTAAACTGAACTTTGTCGATCTGAAATGAAGACAGATTCAGTAACTGTATGACCCAGAGCTACCACACTCCCATAGACCGCAATAGGAACTGAGGATTGCGGAAGTAACACGTGTCGTGGAGCAGCCAATAGTTCCAGCACTAAAAACCGTTAATGTTAGGTGTTTTCCGAAGTACGCACACTGGTAAGTTGATGAAATTACTGTATTTTTTACTTTTAAACACCTTTAGCTGACCTCTCATGAATCTAGTCAGTAGTTGTGTTTTATGTAGCCAGTTTTAGTTAATGTTTATTGGATGATAATAGGTTAATTGTGCACTTCACTAATGTTAACCACCGCAACCTGATGTCGGTTGGGCTACATTTACCTCGTGGTTTACATACAATGTTTATCTTTGGTATTAAATTTGTTGGTAAAGTTAGCACATATTTTTTTAATTGAAGAGGCTGACATGTGAAACTATTGTAGACTGACTTTTACCAAAAAACTGAAGTCTTGTTTTTAATAGTTGTTATTTAGAATACAGTGAATCATTTCTGCTGCTCAACATAACTCCTCGTGTTTATGGCTCTCTGTGACTAATATGTGTGAAAAGTATTGATTCTCAGCTGAAAGAAGCACATGTACAATGCTGCTTTTGTGACACATTGAACTTGAATCTATTAGTCACTTGTGTGTAAACAAATGTATACACCTGGAACCAGAATATCTCAGAATAGATTTTTTATGACATTTTATTTTACATTATCTCAATTTTCTCTTTCTCTCTTTAAGCAGGTTGTAGAGAAGTCTAAATCAAGACTTATACCTAAATACTGTTTCAAGTTCCAGCTGTCGAACAGGTGGAATTTAATTTGCAAAGCCATACAAAATCACTGCATTTGTGTGATGTTGTTTTGTTTGTTTTCAACAGGATGGATTATTAGTGGAGAGTGAAGCGATGACCAGGCTGGGGGAGCTTTTCCTGTAAGCAGTGGAGTCTCCAGCTCATCCTACAGCATGAATAAAATTGGCTGCCTTGTATATACATATTTTTTACTGTTGACTAAACTTCTTTTTTGACTTAAACTAAGCAGCTTCTGCCATTCATTGATATCCACTTGATGTGCATGTTTATGTGAATGTTGGTAATTTTCACCATAGAAGCATGAGAAAAATATATACATTACATACGTTATGGGAGCAGTCCCCCTTCCCACCAAAATTAAACACACAAAAAAATGTTGTCAATTCAAAGGGCTTTATTGGCATGAAAGTTTCAAGAACAATGTTTTCCAAAGCATCAAAATACAATTTGTATAAATATACAGTAATATGAACATTAACACAACATTAATACAACTGGGTGAGGAACAGCCAAACTCAGCTAACAAGGTTGCATAAGACCATTAACTGTCAAAAGTCATATACCATGGAAAGACTGAGCACAACAAAACAAGGCAGACAGCGGTTTCCAGATGTGCTGTCCAAGCTCTTTTGAAGAAGCACAAATTAACTGAAAATGTTGAGGACCATAGTGGTCAGCCAAAGAAACTTGCTGCAGCAGATGAAAGACACATTATGCCACACCAGTATCAGTATCATCGCTTGCATTTGAAAGATGTCCATCAGTGCCATCAGGTCAGAGCTGCAGAAAACAGTGGAACCCTGGTACACCCATCTACTCTCTGGAGAAGTTTGGTCTGGGGTGCAGAAAAATGGTAGCAGGCGCTCTGGACTGATACACCATGTAACATCCGGCCCAGTGAGGGCAGGAATATGAACTCCTCCCAGTTTTTTCATTGTTTCAGTTGCATATTGTCTAGTTACATTTCTTTTGTATACATTCAGTGCATTGCATGGTGTTTTAGTTTCCTTATAGATATATGTATATGTGTGTGTTATGTTAGGGCCTCCCCTTGGGTTTGTATTCAGTTTTGTGTTTTGTTAGGTGTTGGTTCCCCCTGGTGTCCTTTCTGTGTCAGGCAAGTTGTTCTGTTTTCCCGTCCTGTTTGTGTGCTGTCGTCACCTTAGTTCCCTTCTGTGTTGATTACGTCCCAGGTGTTTGTCGTTAGCCTTCATTTGATTTAGTATTTAGTGTGTATTTCTTTCAGTCCGTGTCGCTTATTGTTCCTGTTACATGTTCTCCTGGTGGTGTTACTGTGTAGGTTGTCTTGATTTTTATATATATATATATATATATATATATATATATATATATATATATATATATATATATGTTTAGCCCCGTGGCAGTTTTGTATTTCTACAATAAATACTATTTGATTTATTGCACGTTCTTCGCGCCTGTCTCTCTATCCACACTACGACGGAACATTTGTGACACTGTACATTGTATGGATGTATTTGTGTGTTTTCTGATAAATTGTTTAGTCTATGGTTAGGGAAGGATGAAGAGGTACATTAGCCATACTGAAATGAATCCCGTTAGCATTTATGGATCGTATTTAGGAAAATAGATATTCTCTCCGGTTTCATTTCATGAAGATGGGAGCAGTCCATTTCCCTCCAAAAATAAACAATAAAACATTATAATGCTGTGTTTCTTTCACTCCCCACATATAATATGTATTTAATGTTAGCGTCAGTAATAATCAATGTACATTATGCGTCAATGTACCGATAATTGCTAAAAATATAGCTGCTGTCCCGCTTAAAATCATTCAAACTGGTTGACAGCACAGCTCTGTTTGGAACTATTGAGAGCTACATAAACCACATGACCGCGTGGTGGCGAGATCACAGAGTGTCGCAGCTCTCTCTCTCAAGAGCTCTGGTATGGCCTATTTGTCACATAAAATGTTTTCAGAAACACGTTTTGGTGAACTATTTTGTAAAATATGAGATTGTATTCAGAACAAGACGCCATTAGAGTCTTTTGAAATTCGGGAGCAGTAAGACCCCCATCAACTGCCATGTGTTGCATTTGTCACATTCATCACTGCATGAAAAGTGAGATTTTCATCAGCAAGCGACACTGTAGATTGTCATGGAATTTCAGGTTTACGACTGCACATGGCAATTTGCAGGCAACACCGAAAACTGCTGCGAATTGTCGGAAATTGACGTGGGCCTTGCTTGGCAGTTGTCCCCCCATGACCCTCCTTCCTCTAATTCTAGGGGAGGATTTAACATGTAAATGATAATGCTGTGAGCTATTCAAATGCAAATCAGGGTAGCAGGGGGAGTTTTACCCCAGGTAAATTTTTTTAAAAGGTATTAACTTTAATTTAAGAAAATCTCTAGTATAAATAGATCAGCTTTAGTATAGCCTAATGATAGACTCTTTTAGATACAAATAGCTATTTTAGATACAAAAAACAATTCACTTCAACAATTGACCTATGGCTAAACCACGCCCCCAATCGCGATGAGCCAATCACAGTGCGCATAGCTAACCCAATACACTCGGACATTCTCTGTATCCACGTCCATTGAAATGCATTGCAGTTAGTCCGTTTTCATTCCTTTTTATATGTATTTTCATGACATTTTAAGTTTAAAATGGTCAAACGGTGTGCATGGGGTACATGCAACTTCTATACTAGGTATCCCGAGAGGCTGGGCGAAGGTGTCTATTTTTTTACCCGTTCCAAAGCCACATCTCAACCCAGATAAGTGTCTGCTCTGGATTAATTTATGCGGTAGACCACAAAACCAACTATATAAATAAAATCAACAAGGACGTTTACATCTGTTCTAAGGTAAGTCAACAAAGTATTTGAACGTTATATTTAACATCTCGGAGTTCCTTGGCCTGTTATGTAGTTTTTGTACTTTGGCAATCGTACATGATTTTGTTGTCCAAAGTGCTCTAGTTATACTAACGTCAACTTTTGGAGCTTTATTAACGTATCTGTAAATAACCGATAACTTAATACTGTTAACAGATGTTTAGCAAAGCCTAGTATACTACAAAATGTTGCTTTAGCAGAAGAAAAATGTAGCTATGCTAATACGGAGCTTTAAGCTAGGTTTAGATGAAAAATAAGATAGTAGCAATTACCACAGCATATTTTACAAGTCACTGCAAGTTAGATTAATAAATTTAAAGAAATAATAAATTAACAAATTGAAAGTAAATCACACTTCTTACCCTGAAGTGCATGAACAATGCTAATCCTCTATCATGTTGTCTGAGACGGTGATGGCAACGAGATGCGGTTTATCACGTTTACTTACACTGTACATTTTTGCCTGAAGGTAAAGGTTTTTATCGACCTTCTCAACAATAAAATCATGAATATAACCCTCCAAATCAAAAGGGTTAAGGCCCTTTTGATGACTTCGAGATTATATCTAATCTTTCTGTCTCCATAGCGCCTGTCACCAAATGTTGATTGTTTGTCAGAGTGAGTGGAGGGGGCGTGGCTTAGCCATAGGTCAATTAAAATCAGGCTTTTCCACAAAGGGAAAATGTGCATTCCATGCAAACAACATCACAGTCTCCTAGAGCTCAACCACTGTCTATATTGGCATGACTACAGTAACCTTTTCTTTGGTCTTGTTTAAATGCACAGTGGATGTGTTAACCACACATCTACCAACAATTCGCTCAACAGACAGAAATTATGCTGGGTATGATGTGTCTGTTCTCTGAAAGCTCCAAACTTCTATTGGCTTCCCATAAAAATGTCTGTCCGGATGGGGATGAAGCCAATGTGCAGTTGTGCAATGACTTGTTTGAATGCAGTACCTTTTGACACAACATTAACAATTAAAACACTGGCAAATTCAACACCATATTCACATGTCCATGGCATATGTGTTGGTTCTTCTGAAATTGCCTCAATCTGGACTTCAATTGTCCTATTGTTGTTATTCAACTTATTATTAACTTATTCTTATTAAACTCAATTTTTGAAATAGCGATTTCTGTGGTCTAAATACTGTGTATGATAGAGTTCAGTGTTGCAATGTTCACAGAGGCACCAAGGTATTTTCTTCAGTCTTGTAACTTCCATCTTTTCACTGACAGCACACTGTGTGTTATATGACAGAGCTTCATAGGCACACCGTGCCAATGTCGATATTGAGAAGTACATTCTTTAGGCTAAAAAACACTAGGAGGGCTGCAAACATTCATAAAAATTGGAACATATACATAACTATTGGGGGGGGGGGGAATCATTGATACAAATATGTTCCTGTTTAGACGTTTAGGATGTTTTCAGTGTTTAAAAATGGTTTGAATATTAAATTTAATTAAATTAATTAAAATTAATTTTAATTAAAATTAAAATCTATTTAAAAAACACAAAGAACGTTTGCTGATGCTAGTAAATTTGCCATTGTGACGTAGTTGATGGTTTAGAATCTTAGAACGTATTGATAGGAGCAGGCCATGGATGTATTAAGAGCAGGCAGGGTGAAAAAAAACTAAAATAAGGCCTGTTGTTTTCGCGATTACTTTAAAACTATGGCAAGCAGCTTGGATATAAGATAATATTATGAAACTGCAGACTATGATGGATGCAATGAACTAAATTTAATCCAGGAAAAGTTTAAAAAAAAAATCATCTGTCCAGCATACACATATAATCTATGAGCCTACACAAAGCCTTTTTGCGGGCTCAGTAAACATTTCCATGGTAACCATAAGTTTGTCACCATGCAAATAAAATACACGTATCTATCTCAAAACAAGGTTGGCGCCCCATGAACTTTTGGCGTCAATCACTTAGTCAAGTCGTAGCTGGTTTTAAGGCTTATACTCCAATTTTCAATTGAGAAATGTTATTGTATTCTTACATCCGAAGTATGCTGTGGGCGGGACTGTTGAGGTCTATAATAATGAATGCTATCAGTGGGCTGTCTCGTAAGCTTACTGCCGTGGTGAATAAGTAGTTCACCGTAGTACATTCCAGGTTGCTGTCGAAGGAGGATAGGTTGGAGTCGAATATCTGTGTGGAAGAGACTAACTCTAAGAAGAGAAGACTGGTGCAAAATCCCAAGATTGTGGTAAGAACATGTATATAAGCTTTTTTAAGTAGCCCAAGCTAGAAGTAGACTGGTAGCTTTGTAAAAGAAAAAGTGAGCAGATCCAGTGTAAGTTGTTTTATAAAAGTGTTTTTTTTGGTCTTGTAATTTACAGGAAGCAGTACGTTGTCTTCACAAATCGGAGACAAATTGTAGGCGCTACGAACCGGAGCAAGGGTAAGATAAAAAAATATGCTTTCATTCTTCTGTAATAAGGAAATAGGTACGTTAATATATACCAAGCTTAACCGTGCATTTTGTTGTTTGTTTGTGTGTAATTAACTTTTATTGTGACTTACTTTTTTTATTCATAGCACTCTCATTTAATTGTTTTTCAGCTGTGTGTAAGACATATTACGAGACAGTATGCAGGCTCTCCAGGTCGAACAATCAGCGGCGGAAGCGAAGACTTCAGCTCGGAGTCGATCGAGAAGAAAGAGGGTAAGACTATTAGATTAGAATAGTTTATTTTGGTCAATGTGACTATTTTTCAGATGCATTAATAGATGTGTTGTGTCCATATGCAGTGCATCGTGCAGTGCTGATTGTGTTTATTGATTTTTTTACAGCGATTTCAGAGTACAGGGCAATGCACCACAGACGTCTGCAAAATTACCCGAATTCAGACAGAATGCCGCTAGCTACCTAAAGCTTTGAGTCGACAGACAGATACTTTGCCGTGCTGTAGGATTTTGGGCTCTGTTTCCCGAGCTTCCCATTTGTTGTGTAGGCAGATCTCCTATGCTTTGTACATAGTTGTGTTTTCGTTTGTGATAATAAAGCTCTTTGAATAAACTTAATAATTTTCCTTTCCTCAATATATTCATTCATGTCCTTGATGGTAATAATGGTATAGTCCATAGGATAACGATGACATATGCTATTATATTGTATATATATAGCCTATCATATTAATGAATATATATATATATATTCATTTTATTATTGGGATTTACATTTATAATGACCCAGGTTGACCCAATAGCGACAGATCTGCCAACCAATCATAAGTGATTTTTCTTGTTTAAATGTTGTGGTTTCATCCAATACTGAGTGAGGAAATTCAAGCCAGGTCAGACATTCTGTTCGTGTCATGGTTCGTTTCCGTCAATATGTGGCACAGACGAACGCGACGTTCCCAGGCTGTAAATTGTAACTACGGGGACAAAAATCTCACTTTTCATGCAGTGCATCCTGCTGGTCATTTATGGTAAGTGTTTTAACATAGGTGTTGAAAGTGGACACAACATAAGTGGTTTGTGCACATTAGCAGTGTACCGACAAACTGTGCAATGCACACACGCTCCGAACCGAGACAAGCGAACCGAACGGTTCGGATGTTTTTTAATGAACCGTACCACCCCTAGTAAATTTGTAACGGTCTGTGAACTGGAGCAGGGGGATAACACGGTTTTGGCAATTCAGATTGATTTATTCTAGCTACTGACAGCACTCCACATATCAAACAACAGAGCTACGTTTTGAAATCACCCGGAATTCTCCTTTAAGTGTGACTTCAAGTCGAGTCAGTGACTTGAGTCTCCAACTCTGCTGTACAGTGTTGAGGACAAGAAAGAATGTTATGCATTCACTCATTAATGTAAGTATTCCTGGATAGGCTTGAATTACTTAAATGTAAATGTCAAATGTAAATGAGTATGCTGCTACAGGCCTGGCTTCTTGGTATTCCATACAGATTCCCTGCTCTCTAACTGGCAGTCATGTATTCTTAAGTTGAAATAACAGCACCTTGCCATGTCATAGTCAGTTCAGAGACATCCAGCAAGAGAGAAAAAGAGAAGGGGATGTGGGAGGAGAGAGAGTAAAAATGAGCAGGCAAAACAGCTTGTACCGATGAGCAAGGTGGTGACACATGACTGTTCTTAACCCTCTTCTTCTCCCCTTCTACCCTGTCACAAAGCATTCTACTCCTTTGCCAACACACACCAAACACTAACCACTTCCCCCTAACCCAACCCCACTTCCACCTTCTACAACATTTCAGTCAGGAATATAAAAAAATATATATATATTTACCCTTTATTTAAACAGATGGGCATGTTGAGAACAGTTTGTCATTTGAAATGGCAATGGCAACCTGTGGTGCAAAAGACATAGGGCCCTATCTTGCACCCGGCGCAACGCAGCGCAAAGCCCGAGTGTGTCTTTGCTAGTTTAAAGGACAACTCCGGCGCAAAATGAACCTAGGTGTCAATAACACATGGGTACCGAGTCGAGCATTCTAAGGAATATGTTGACATATTGAATGTGGCCAGTTTTAGTGCGAACTGATAATGACCTTACAACGCTAGTTGTGAGGGCATATTTGAAGTCAAAATAAATTGCTACTTTATAACACTAACAAGGCTCCAAATAGCTCCACACTTACATGGTAGCATATAGAGGGTCACTACATGCAAACCGAAGCATTGAGAACGTTGTAAGTGCGCAGACAGTTTATAAGAAATATAGTTTAAAAGACTGACCTTTAGTACATGCAGCCATCACTTTTTTTGGTCATCCCAAAAAGACCATAAGACAGCTACAACTCATACAGAACGCTGCTGCCAGGATTCTGGGCAGAGCCAGAAAATATGAACATCACACCAGTCCTCAGGTCTTTACACTGGCTCCCAGTTACATTTCGGATTGCTTTTAAAGTATTGAATATAATCCCACAGATCACTCAGTTCATTAGGATCACATCAGCTAGAAATACCATCATTCAACATGGAGGAACAGCTGATATTGGCAGTAAGCAGTAAATAGTTTGTTTATTCCAAATCTAAATCTAGATTATATGAGATATTATTTTTCTAATGTAAAGACAACCAACTTTAATGTATAAGAACAGTTTTTGTACAGTGTTTTATGACAAAAAAATTACTGAACGGGTTAATTACTTTTGGAGGCTTGCTCCATTTATCATCAAATCAACAATACATTACAGATTATTTCACAGTAATAACCTAAACAAAGAAATGGCACATTTTTCTTTGTGGAATAGATGATCGCAAGTAGAAGTCAAGTCATAGATCAGACAGGAATGCCAAAAGGACCAGGTAAAGGGAGTTCACACCTAAACAGTCATCAATTATTTGAAAACAAAGAGTCAAATGTACAGTCGTTTGCAATTGTTAAGGCACCCCTGAAAATTTCCATGATTTTCATTTGTAAATAATTGGGTGTTTGGATCAGCAATTTCATTTTGATCTGTCAAATAACTGAAGGACACAGTAATATTACGGTAGTGAAATTAGGTTTATTGGATGAACAGAAAATGTGCAATATGCATCAAAATGAAATTAGACAGGTGCAATTACTTATAGCATATATTAGGATACAGTGTTCAATCAATGAACTATTAAACAATTGTGTATAAATAGCTTACAAAATAGGCTACCTGTTGGGCTTCTGTCAGTGGCATATGGAAAGGGGTGAGCAGCCAGCAAAAAGGGTATCCTTTATCTCCTATTATGACACTCCGACGGCAGAAAGTGCCTTTCAAACAGCTGCTATTGGACAATTTCATTCAATATCCGCGCATCATGGGTAGACCCAGGCCGTTTAGGTATCACATCAAAAATGTTGTAGTCTGCATTAAACTCAACTTGTGTGTTGATGCTAATGTACCACTTCCTGTCCATACAAACATTCTCGTTGACACTGGGAGGAATGATCGTTATATAAGTGCCATCCATTGCGCCTGCTACTCTTGGAAAGCTGGCTATTTGCATGATTTGTGTTGACTTCTGATGGATTATGCAGGATGTTGTTGGAAAGTCAATGAAATGCGTGACAATGTGTGGAGCTGTAAGTGCCATAATTGTTTCCTTGACAATTCGGCTTATTGAACTTTGTGATGGCCCAAATCATCAGCATTGCATTGCTGAATTTTTCCTGTTGCAAGGAAACGAAGCATCATCACCACCTTCAATTAATTTGAAAATGCCTTGCCGCGTAAAGTTACTGGTGAACTGACGTCCCTCAACCAGATGAAGATGATGCCTGCCCTGTCCAAATAATACCGTTTAACTGTGCGTTGTCAAACAATTCAAAAACATTCTTCCTCTCCTAAAAGATTTGCGCACATTCAGTAAGAGTGATTCTTAGCTTTAAGAAATTTGACAAGTTGCTTTTATATTTAATTTGAGAGAAGGAGTAAATTTTGTAAATTCTCAGCACTTAAGTACTTTGAGAAGTTTGACAAATAATGGCCAAGATGTGCTCCGACACAAGTCACATTTACATCCAGACTCAAAACTCATCTGTTTAGCTATGCATATACTGAATGAGCACTGTGCTAAGTCCAAACTGATTGCACTATATTTTATCAGGTATGCAATAAAATTGAAAAAAGATAATTAATACAAAATGTATATGGGCATTCACCAGACATCCAAGTCTTGTGACGGCCAACGTGGTTAAAGTAGATACTGGGATAGTGTCTCAAATTTAGGAATGGGTCCTAACAGGACTTTGCAATGGTAACCTGTATCTAATAAAATAATCCTTATCGCAGGGGTGTCAAACCAGATCAACAAAGGGCCTAGTGTCTGCAGGTTTTCGCTTTTACCTTGTACCTGAATGATTGAATGTCACTAATTGGTTAGGATCTCGCCTTACCTGGCAGTCTACGTTTTAATTGGGCTCTAATTGAAAGGAAAGACTGAAAACCAGCATACACTAGGCCCTCTGTGGAACCGGTTTGACACCCCTGCCTTATAGTGATGACTATATTGTAAAGGAGAAGCGCTTATACTGTGCTGAGATGGGCAGTAAAAAGAGTACACCATGTGTCCCTGTGGGACCGATAATGGAGGCAATGACAAAGAGGTATGGTGAATGCTCTGTTTGGGCATCAAAATTTGGTTTCCCAAAAAATGGCTCATTCAGTATGGTAAAATTGAAAGTGTTGAGAGAGGATATACAGGAAAGAGGTATTTTAATTATTTTTCTTTCTCTTGTTTTTATTTTTAACTGTTCTATCTAAATTATTTTTTTTAACTTGTTTTTATTTTATTTTTAACTGTTCAATATTCTTATGTTTTCCTTTTCATGTAAAGGACCTTGAATTAGCATTGTGTATAGAATGTGCAATATAAAATAAACTTGCCTTGCCTCTTCTTCTCCTCACTCCATCAATGCCTTAGTGCTTAAATATTTTGAAAACATGAATTCCACTCACCCGACTGCTAACGTTGGCTGCAGACCTCATACAGAGAAAATGTAGGCTACAATAATAATATGTTGACAAGCTGAAAATTCCAATAAAAATTAAGCTAACTATCAGATAGCCTATTATAAATAAGTTTTTTCTTAAGAAGAATTGTAAGGAGAAAGTTACAAAAAAATGAAAATAAATTGTGAATGGCATATTTACTTAACTTAAGAAAAAAGCTTTGCTAATTTATTCTAGTTTTATTTTCTTAAGAAGGGTTTGTGAATCCGGCCCCCGATCGGGGAAGCTAGAGAAAGTAGTATTGTCATAAATGTCATGGAATGTCTTCATACCTTTTTTGCCCGGAGAGAAAATGCATTGTCAATAAGGGAGGGGGGGAATATGTGTTTTGTCAATAATGGTTACAGAGGACAATATAAAATGGCACCGGAACTGGTAACAGATCTTCAATGAGGACTGTACTACAGGGTTTTCATTTGAAAGAGCAGAACACAGTAAAGCCTTTAAAGATGTAGATGTGCATGATAGTATCTCTAGAGGGCATCAAGTAGTACTTGGTGAATGCAACCAGAATAGGAGCTTTTGAAAGCTGGCCCCCAATAGTAAAAGACAATTGGGAAGTGCAAACCCTCTGAAGTAAGACCTACTGATTCTGGGTACCTTTCCTCCTCAAATGAATAAAGTATCAGCCTGATTAATTTACTTCACAAAAGACATGCAATAACAATGGGATAGACTGAAAATGTTAAAGACATTTAAGGAAACTATTAATTTTAACAGCATTAAACTTTCCTACGGGTGACGAAGGTACATTACCCCAGCTTTGAAAATCAGCATTTCATCTGAGTGAAAAGGGGGCAACATTGGCAGAGAAGAGGGCAGAAAATGAGTGAGTCACATTCACTCCAAGGTACTTGAAGCCAGAGCTGAAAGGCCAAGTCTATCTGCTGAAGCCACAATGCTGCTGGATTGATTGGGAAGCACTCACTCTTCTGGAGATTATGCTTGTATCCAGAAAGTTATCCAGAATAGAGAGAAAGGAGGGTAAGGAGGGGTCACATACATACAGAAACAGGTCATCAGCATACAAAGAAAGCCAGTGCTCAACACCCTCCTGTGAGGCCTGCAACGCTACTGAAAGGGGCTCAATGGCAATGGAAAAGAGTAAGGCGGACAGAGGGCAACCCTGCCTGGTCCCGCATTACAGGTGAAGTATTCAGACAGAGTGTCATTGGTACAGACACTAGCCCTTGAGGATGCATACAAAAGTCAGATCCACAAGCTAGATTTCTCCACAAATACACATTTTTTAAGCACAGAAATTAGGAACTCCCATTAAATTCTATCGAAGGTCTTCTCTGGATTCAGAGAGACCACCAGCTAAGGGGAGTTTGAGAACTGCTTGGAATAAATAAAAACCTACCCAAGAGCATGACTGGTCCACAAGTCTGTGCTGGTTATATTTGAGGTACAGGTCATGGGGTTTCTCAGATTTCGCTTGAGACCGGTAAGCATTAGCCTCGATAGTAGTCATGTCTCCTTCATTGTATATTTTTATATTTTGAATATATCCCTCCACTGTATACTGTAACCCCTTTTGCCTCGATCTGGAGGATATCGCGGAGGTATTGCTCCCAAAAAGGTCACTGACATGCACGGGTATACCTCTTCCCATCATGGCGCGTCATGGCGCGCTGTTCATGTTTGACCATTTGTTTGTCGGACGTAGCAACAGTAACTATGGGGGGCGGGGCTCGGCAAAAGGCTAATTGGCTTTCAGGCAGGTTAATAATCAAACAAGTTTGAAGTCCAAAATAACTTTGAATAAAGGCACAGTATTTGTTACGATTGGCTTTCAGGCAGGATAATAGTAAACAAAACCTGAGGCAGGGAAACAATCTAAGGGAACACGCCTATACTGGAGAGAACTAGGTACTTCCTTAGAATGACTAACAAAGAGAACAACATAAACTGGCAAAACTGGAAGACCAATATAACTGGCTAGAATACTGAATATTACTCACAAGATGTAGGAGGCAGATTCAGGCAACGAATACGAGCAGGACAGACATGACTCATAGATTGTATATATTACTGGATAGCACGATCTCATTCATTTCAACGGAGAGAGTATGAAGCCAAATAGAAGCACTTTTTAAATGATAGCCGATTGTACTGCGCAGCCTCAAGCTGAGCGTGATGACGTAGATGTGATTTGAGCAACATCTCTGAAAGCTGTAATTTTTATCTTAGCCGCGCCTAAATAAATCTGCTACCATTTGCATAGACAGCTTTCCGAATGTCGAGACTGAGACCATAGTAGCAACCTTTGGTAAGTATTTTGATTATTTTTGTATAGAACTACAACGCTGGCTTCCTTGTTCCAAGCCCCGCCCACCCTGCATGTTCTCTGGATTCTGTGAAACAGTTCGTAACTGGTAACACAATTGCTACTAGCGGTAAACTAGGATGTGCAGATGAGGAATTTTACAACTTGCTTTTACAGTGACATCCAACGATACATGTTTGCGCCTGAGTACACTGATGAACATTTACAACAAATGGAGTTTAATATTCAGCTTCAACAAGGCAGCATGTTCTACAGATAATCCAGTTGAAACGTGGTCAAAATCTAACTGCCTAAGTGCTTCTGTGGGAATATGTCCATCCATTACCACTGAACAAAAAGCATTTGCTACAATGAATTGGATCGTGGACAAGCTTTACTTGTAAGGATTGAACCAAAAATGACTGACGACCGCATATGTGTCACTGAATCACTGAAGGTTTCCAGCACACATGGAAAGAGACGTAGCAAGAGGACAATTAACAGATGAGTAAGTTTATTAAACCTATTTTCTGTACCTTGATAATGGAGCACACATCGTGTCTGTGGTAACGTTATTGTACTGTATGTGTAGTGTGCCAGCTTTATTTAGTAGCTAGCTGAGTGGGTAAATTACTATTCCTTACTATAGGCTACTCTTTCTAGCTAAAGAAAAATGGATGGGATCGCATCGCTTTTTAGCCGCTTTTGGGCTGTAGTGACGGTAAATTTAGCATGTAGATCCCTTTCATAATCTTCTGACCTAAAATGCAGACTGCAGACCCTAACTTTTTATAGCCTATTGTAAAGTGTGAAATATTACTCCTTCTTTTTGTGCTTGCTTGTAATTTTTGCAACCAGGTACAGAACACCAAACTGGCATGATAAATAGAAATTAGACTACAATTTCAAAAACAAATATAGCTGCGAGCAGCGATTGCGGGCCCAAGCCGCTGGCACCGCAACCCCGGTGCCTTTAAGCCGCTGGCACCGCAACCCCGGTGCCTTTAAGCCGGTGGCACCGCAACCCCGGTGGCTTTAAGCCGGTGGCACCGCAACCCCTGTGCCTTTAAGCCGGTGGCATCGCAACCCCAGTGCCTTTAAGCCGGTGGCACCGCAACCCCAGTGCCTTTAATTACCTTTTAAGAGCCACGTTCACTCATTCAAATAAAGAGCATTTTTCAATGTGTGTGAAATTCGTTCTTCCTGACCTTACTTGATGTCAGGTTTCAAAT